>APFE031326661.1:316466-345847 GCA_000404065.3 Pinus taeda | reverse complement strand
TCATTGACCTTCGATCAAAGGATTCTGTGACATGTTCGACATTGACTCATTCATTCACATTTCATGGATTGTACTGAGTACTTTGAGGGCCATCGACATTACTGGTGGTTCCTCTCACACTTGTTAACAGTTTACATCATTGACTGGTAATCAAGTGGTTTCTACCATGTTGGACTTCGACACATTCATTCACATGGATATAATCGTACTGGTTTGGGAAATAGAAATGAAGACCCTGGATCTAGTTTCCACCATCCAGGCTGCGAGGAATTTTGTTATCACTATATAGTGGACTATTCATAAATAGATGGTTGCACCCATACTATGTCCATATGTTCCTACTTGTGATGTAATACAAAATCATTCCTATCTCAGAGTAGTTTTAGATAGTTCTTAGTCAGTTTTGATCTGAGCATGGGAATGCCTACCTCAGCGATGATATTTTCACATATATATATATATATATATATATTTTGTGTTGAATGTTTATACAGGTTTCGACCGGGGTATCCATAGGAAGATCCTTGAAATGATAAAGTCCTTCACTCTTCTTAGATGATCAAAAAGCCATCCTCATCTACTACAGATTTCGCACTTTAGGGGGCAATCTGTTACACAAAAAATTGTCACCGTGACTTTCTATAGTTTGTGTGAGTCCATCAACACTCATACATACCTCCTTTGCAAGTCTTAAGCCTCATATCTTCATGTCAAGCCTTCAAAATGGGAGAAAGACCTTAAAAATATCTCAAATCTTGGTTTCACACTTTCTCCTAGCATTGTCTGCGGTGCCGCACCCAATGGTCATGTTTCCTGCGAACCTGACCGCTCTGTTTGTCAAGTGATGGGTGCGAACCCCTGTAAAAGTTAAAAAGGCGTGATTTCACTCTTAAAAAATCATCTTGGGTCACTTCTAGACACTTCTAGAAGGAATATTGGACTGGCAAGTCCGCTCCACCTTGGTTCATCCATTCCATAACTAAGGGAGCTAACCCCATGATATGAGGTGATTATCCCATTGAAGGAGGAACTTATCCCTTCAATGGTGGACCTGCGACTTCCTCCATTTGCACTATAAATTCATGCATTGGGCTGGTTGTAGGGGAGGTTGAAAGCTGAAGATTCTTGAGGGTAAATGCTGCTGGAAACTAGACTTCCTTTTTGAGCTTGTGAGAGGAGATATCACATACCTTCCATGTCATTGGGGAAGTGAGTGAGGCTTGTCAAAGTAGAGGAGACTCCTGCTGAACCCTGGAAAGAACTTGTGCAACATCAAGGCAAAGGTTGCAAGGTTATTTTATTCATAAAGTTAATACAATCAAGTTTGTTTTTCTAAATGAACTGTCTCTAATGGTTTATTTTATGAGCTCCTTGATCTTCACAATGAACATGTTTTATTATACGCAGGTATGCTTTGATGTGTGTTTGTTTGTGTACGCAGGTTATTAAAAGGGAACTGCTTGAAGCTGTTGGGATAAAACTGCTACAAACAAGCGTTGGACCGAGGTAGGGTCTGTTACACCTCTTAGTATTCATTTATGAATTGAAAAGTGTTTAGAGAAAAGTAGATTTTCTTGTGCTCTTTGTTGCTAGATATCATTCGATACTAGGGAGATCAGTCTTGTCTGCAAGAACGATTCATCCGACCAACACCACTAGAATCAATCTCGTAGATCTCCCACTGAACAGGGTCTACCATAGGCCCAAGCGAAAACCCTCAGCAACAAAGGCATCCCCTTAAAGCCAAAACTACTTTGATACCAAATGTAGGCTTTAAACCTATATAGAAATGACCTATATATGAATTCTAAAACACAGAAAAATAAACAATGCGAGAGCATAACACATAAAACACATATACATAGAGATTTTTCCCTGTATCCAAAAACTGAGACTACCAGTTTGATTTTTCATTATGTTCCTTTCAATGTTATAATAATATTTATACATCCTAAAGCATCCAATACCATGGACCGAAAACCAAAAACCATCGCAACCAAAAAATTGTACGAAAATCATGCACAAAACCATAGGTGTGTCCCCCCAACCTAACATAGGGTCCAAAACCAAAATTTTCTAGCGCGCTGCCCGGGACGCCATAAAGTGGCGTTACAAGTACACCTCAAACCCCCTGTGACCTCCCCCCCTCTAACCCCTGGTTAACTACTTGGGCTAGCTGTGGAAAGAATATAACAAACCCAAGACACAATGGCAATGAAAAATTATAAGTAGTCTATGATAGTGGCTATACATAGTGACTCTCCTTCATATGAGTGTGACGATGTGGATGTGGAGGTGGAGGTGTTGGAGACTCCATGGTTGGCATGGAATCCCCACTCAGCACGTTTTAGGGCTCAAATCCTAAGTTTTGAGTGATATTATTGTAAATCTCTACGAATTGCGGGCACGAAATGTATGTTAGAGTCATAGGTCCTAAGTTTGAATGTAATGTCGACCTACTCATGGTTCACAAACCATGGGATTATATAAATAGAGTGAAGCTCTAAGTGTAAAAGATAGTGAAAAGTAGGCGAGGAAGTAAGAGAAAAGTATGAAATAGAAGTACAGAGCAAGTGTCTAAGTGTATCTTGGTTCGTACTAGTAGGAAGAGGCTCTGCAGTTGAGTGCGCAGAGGCCTAGTATAGTCCGCAGTTGAGTGCACAAACCCATGTAGCTGAGTGTGTAGGGTGGAGTCGAGTATGTAACTGAAGAAAAGATTAATAAAGAAAGGTTTTGTTCCCAATTCTGTGTATCTATATTGAGTTATTACATGTTTGATCTTATTTTCAATTGTATTGTTTATTTATTGCACGTACTTGTATGAATTGTGAATATTGTAAACTGAAAGCATACAAATAAGCTAAGTTAATTAACTAATATTGGGCTACTAGTAAGGACTTGGGTAATAACATTGTTCAGCCCCTGAGTAGGGCTGCGTGAAAGTAGAAACTTAGGTTTCGAGGTATGGGTAAGTACATATAGCGACGTGCTTGCAAGGTCGACTGCGGACAACTTGAAAACATCAGACATCTCCAGGGTGTGGAAACCTGGTTCTAGAACCGTCCCATACTACTTTAGGTGAGACCTTAGTCCACACTCCATGGATTGTTTCCGAAAGGGCCAGTATTATTGGGATTTGTTTGGCTAAATCACCTTCGAACCTAGGTTAGGCCCCAAAAAGCCAACAAATGGTTCCATTGCCAGGACTGGGATCTACATAACGGATGTTTGATGTCATGTCAATGGAATCCAATGAAGAAAGAAATTGAATGGTGGTTGGACAAAAATATTCACGAGTTCACGGCACAGGAAAACAAGAATCCGCGAGTATCAAAGGAACAATGGTTAAAGTGCTACTTATACTTGGAAATCCACAAAATTTTCTTTGCATCCTTCCCCTCTGAGTTGTGTGAGTGGATCTCGAAGCTAGTAGACAGTCAGGGAAGGTGTGGGCTTGGCAAACCAATTGTGTGGACTCCAAAATTAGTGCGCAGACTAGAAGCATCAGAAGCAGGGAAAATTTTAAGAACCCCCCTAAATTTACATATATAATAAATGGGCAAATCTCCATGGTATATAGGAAAAATAGAAGGCGATTTTATCAATAATATGATATGTATATATAATTTTTTGGCGAATCTCTCACCAGGCATGGCAAATATTTAACTTAATTATAAAATCTTGTGTTTATTGAATACACAAATGAAATCATTGCATTTCTTTAAAATATTTTTTGAAATCAAAATTACCGAAATTACATATCGATAATCTAGTGGGTGTAAGATAAAATTCACCTGTGCCATAAAGCATGAGAAAAAACCTAATACTATATATAAAACCAAGAAAAATTCAAATTCATCACTTCTATGTTCTTGTTTGCAATTAGAAAAATTACCCAAATTACAATCTGTTTACTCCACTTCTAGGGACCTCGTAACCACCCTGCCAATACACAAGTATGTTCCCGTTTTCAATTAGAAACATTACCCAAATTACAATCTGTTTACTCCAGCATATGTTGGAAAGTTATAGAAGGATGACTAGTGCAATCAATCCATTCCTTTTAGCCCTGGATTTGTTTCAGTTTAAAACAGAAGTATACAAATATACTTGTCCAATGTCTATGGTTTAACCATTCACCTTAAGATGTTTTTACAATATAATTTCCTAAGTATATTTAATATCTTCATTATCATCAAAACCAACCTATATCCATCTTAACTCCACATCTACCACTCTTAGGGGATGAAATCTATTCTACCACTCTTAGGGGGATGAAATCTATTTATCCCTTTGAGCACTTGGTAGACCCAGAATTAAGATGGATCTAAGATAGAATTTCCTCTTTAAATAGTCTATGGGTCAATACCATGGATTATCATAAACCTGGAGCTTAAAAATTATTATTAGTAATTTATAAAAATTAATAAAATTAATAAGCTAAAATGTTTAACATACATTAAATTACATCATCCATTTTTACTCTTGATCTGATCAAATATTTTTTCACTTTATGCTAGTTTGCATATCACGATATTTGAGACCTCTCGGGGGTTAGTAGATCCAGAGTAAAGATGGATCTATTCTGGTTTAATTCCCCCAATTAAATAGGCTACATTCCAAGTGAATACCATGGGTCAATACCATGTGCCATTTTGGTGAATACCATGGGTCAATACCATGCGCCATTTTTATTTTTATTAATACTAATATTAGGGTTAATAATGTTTTTTTGCATGGTATTAATATACAAAAATAAAAAAAATGTTTTATTTGTTTACCATGTCTCTCGTTTATTTATATTTTTATTAATTTACCATACAATTCATAAATACAAGGTGACTTATGGAGTAAATATAAAAAATTGTTTTATTTGTTTACCATACCTCTAGCTTATTTATATTTTTATTAATTTACCATACCTCTTTTACAAATATGGTATTTGGCCCATAGGATTCACTTAAATAAAACCTCTTTCTTGAGCCTTCATAAATAGACGAGGGTTATGGACTAAATATAAAAAGAGGTTTTATTTATTTACCATGCGTCTAGTTTATTTATATTTTTGTTTATTTACCATATCATTTATTTACATACCTCCACTTTACTTATGTTTTTATTTGTTTACACCCTTGCATGTATATAAGGTGACTTATGGAGTAAATATAAAAAATGCTTTATTTATTTACCATACCTCTCATTTATTCATATTTTTATTAATTATGCTTTATTTATTTACCATACCTCTCATTTATTTATATTTTTATTAATTTACCATACCTCTTTTATAAATATGGTATTTGGGCATTTGGCCCATAGGATTCACTTAAATAAAACCTATTCTTGAAAATGGGCGAATGGAAGGTTGTAACGTCTAATTTCAAGGGCTAAATTTACCTTTTTTACCATCTCCCTTAAAATAAGGTGGGCTATTTGAGGTGATTTGTAAAAATGTACTATGATACAAAATATTTGCCCACTAAAAATTTAAAACCCCTTAATTTCGCCAAAGGGCGAACATTCGCCCCTAAAATCACCCCTACTTATGTCAAGAGGCAAAGGTTAAATCCATTTTCAGAACAAGAGTTCACAGAGGAAACAACTGGAACTACAGGTACAGAAAGAGTAGAAAGCATGCAGACCACTCCCTCTGGAGGCACACAAGAACCTTCCACTTGACATGGTCAAATGCTAGAGAGATAATAGAGTGTGAAAGTATCATCATTCAGGGCTCCAACTGGCCAGAGCCAAGACATTAGATATAAATACAAAGAAATAAAGGCCATGAATGAAAGATTGAAGGTCCAAAGCTATGCACATTACCTTAAAATTGCTCCTACTAATCAAACAAGGCTAATGCCAACCTTTGATGTGAAAGAAGGTAAAATGCAAATGCCTTTCATGAAGCCTACTTCACAGCGACCCAGGTCAATAGCAGATTACTTGAAAACAGACTTTGAATTATTGGCAAATGATATCCTTCCTATCAACCAAATAGAATTACACACGAAGACTGGGGAAATGGTCTATTACACCTTGACCAGCAAGGCCATTGTAGCACAACAACTCCAAAATTCGTTGAGTAATATATCAGTGCAATTCCAGTTAGAGAAGGCCTCTTCACAGGCCAAGCATAGCAGGATAAAGTCATTAGAGGACTTAATCATAGAGCTGAGGCATGATCCCAAGGATGTAAAGGCTACAAAAAAGTTAATTAAAAAGAAAAATGATGACACGGTTACACTGAAAAAGCGGCTCAAAATTTATTCTCTGCATCATCCACAAATAGATGAAGTATTGAAAACTCGGAAGGAGAAATAGCTTATGGACTTAGTCCTTAAGATGAATGAACAACTAAGAGAAAGAGAGAAAGAGCCGAATAACTTGATATAGTCTAGACAAAGTGAGTTCGCCACCACTCCTCAGACTGTAATTCCTACAGTCTCTACAACAATGTCCTCCACATTGGCTGCTTCCTTAGCACCAACAGTTCCACCAGATAAAGCTCTGCCAGTTACATGTACATCTACAAGCTTAGGGATATCCACAGAAAAGACAGCTGAATTAGTAAAAGCCATGGAGGAAATGACCATCTAGGCTACTGAGCTCAAAAAGCTTAGAGAAAAAGTGTCAAATTTGGAAACTGATTGCAAACTTGCACAAATACAACAGAAGGAAGAAGCTCAGAAGAATCAAAGAATGGGGGAAAGAATAAAAGTCGTTAAAAATGACTTGACATTGCAACAACCACTAGGAGAGATAAAGAAAATTCTTTGGGACAACATCATTGACTCTATCAATGATGTTTGGCCATCTATTCAAGTAATTTTTAAGAAACTTGAACTGGTAAAAGTGGATACAGAAGCAATTCACAAGACAATGGAAGAATTGGGAGATAAACCTAAAGAAGCCTATCAGTTGATAGCATTCCTGAACAACAGAAACAAGTATCAGCTGGATGAACTGGGCATAGAAAGTAGAACAGGAACCATCATAGAAATAAAAAAAATTCTTACCAAGCTGAGCCTTATGCTCAGTCTTGAGAAAAAATGGCAAAGCATCCAAGCTGACATTGATAGATGTATGACAAAGTTTGGTATTTTAAGGGAAATAGGACTTCCCAGTCCTATGGTAATACATGATAAGCTGATGAACCATGATGATTATGTTGAAATACTAAACAAGTTTGCCACCAGCCAAGCTAGTACTTCAGGGGTAAAAGCTCTGCCCACTAGAAAGGTATTATATGATAATCTAGAAAATATGTTTTTCCTAGAGCATGAGGTAAAGCAGTTGTTCGTCAATAGGCCAAATGTTGCCAAGTATACCAAAGCTGACGAGATATACAGAAAGATGATAAGGATGAAATTACCTGAAAGAGAATGGTGGATGAAATTGACAAATTTACTATAAAGTTACTACAGTAAACCTATATGGCATCCAGGTAAAACAAGTAAAATAGAGTCAAATTGTAGTAGGTAAAGAGTATCAGTAGGTAGAATACATAAAGTGATTCCAACACATAAGTATTATATAACTAAAATATGCAAATCCGAATTACAACAACCATCACAGTCACAATAAAAAGGACATCAAGAAGACAGTTCTCCATCTATCTCTATCTTCATTCTTGAAGATATTTTTGGTTTCCTGGAATAATTCTCATATTGTTATGAGATATTTTGTAACATTTTTTGTCTAAATACCTCAAAAATTGAAGTAATTAGGGTGGATTAAAATACATTTCTATAGACATTTTATATTGAGCCAAGGAGCTATTGTATTCAAGACTAGACTGGTTTTTCTGGGTCATGAAATAGAGCTAAAGACATTTCACTGAATTCTTGTGCACAGTTGGAACCAAATAAGTATCATCTCTTCATGTTTAAATTATTGTTTTCTCATCATGTTATAAATATTCACATGTTTTCTCTATGAAATATGAATAGTAAACAAGGAATGATATCTCAGAATTAGCTTAAATGCTCTTAGTTTTAAATGTTTACTTTCTCCATGTTTTCTACTAAACTATCTTAGTCTGGGAATTCTTAATTTCTCCCTTACTTCCATTGTCCTCGCCCCCCACCCCTTTGGTCCATAGTAAAGGATTCTTAGTTTCCCTTTACTACTGATCATCCTTCTTTTCTTCATCTTAATCCTAGTTTAAGTATTCTCCATTGCCCTTTACCCTCATTAGGACTACCTCATCCATTTGAACCTACAACTTTGCTTTTTGCTATGCTAGCCTACCCCTTGAACTCTTACTTTAGTAATTGATCTAATCTAGTTAAGCCACTCTTTGATTGACTCCATAGCCCAATGGCCTAAATACTTGTTTTGCCCATCTATTTTCTTAATTCCACCACCTAATCAAAACCAAAACATCATGAGGACTAATAACTAGCCTGAAATCCTACCAAAAAAAAAGTTAAATTATAAAGAGAGAGCCCTCTCTAGACTTAGGTTGGCTAGAAACTGAGTCTAAAATATTAGGTTTGTGGTTACCTCATATTATTCCTTCTTTTATAACTTCTAGGGAAGACTTCTGAGTGATAACATAGTGGCGACCATACTGGGGAATCAATCCCCCACTGTTAATAAACCTTTGAGAAATTCAAACTTTTATTTTCAAGCCTCTTATATGGTTGATTAGAAGTTATTTAAAAAATTCATAAAAAAGAAAATAATTAGAAAAAGCTCGAAATGTGGCTTTCAGGAGAGCTCACTATACAAGGGCCAACCCTGATCCAAATCCTCCCCTTGTATTTGACAATCCCAACCTTATTCCAAGAATAATCAGAAGACAAGAACGTTCAGTAAGCCCAAGACCTTTATTTAGATCCAATTCCTGCCATAGTGAGTGGTTGTTCATAGACTACCTACCTTTTGACGAGTATTTTGACCATTCCCTATTTAGAACCAAGTCTGAGAGTGAACTTGAGGACATAGTTCTAGATGTAGAATTTATAGCAGAACTTAAAGTCTAAAGGGAAAACTTGTCAATTGATCAGTACCTTCTCAATTCCCCTCAATCATTCCTTACTACTAATAGAATCCCTAAAATTTCTGAAACTGCTTCAACTTCTTTTAGCTCACCATCATTTCCCCACACTTCTGAAGTTCATTCCTCATCTCCTTTCATACTTTTACTTCCCCATCAGCCTATCACTACCCATCAAATGCCCGCTACCCTTGTTACCCCAAATACTCCTGTTACCCCAAATCCCCCTGTTATCCCAAATCCCCTTGGTACCCCAACTCTATTCTTAATCCTATCCAACTTAGAGCTACGACACTCAGATATGCCCCTCTTTTGATGCCTGCTCCTCAATGTGCCTTACCAGCAGATTATCAGAGTAAAATTGTCTTATTCGATGGCACTAGATCTTACACAGCACAACAACACACAAAGAAAATGACAGATTATTTTGAACTGCATGAAAATGACATAGGAGATGTCCAGATGAGAATTTTTTCCCAAACTCCAACTGTAGATGTGAGAACATGGTTTAGATCTTTGCCTCCTAATAGTATAGATAGTTTAGATGTTTCTTACCAACAATTTTTAAATAGGTGGGAGAAGAAAAAGAACCCTCTTCAAATTCTTTCTGAATATGAAAACCTTCAGAGGGGACCAAACAAAACCATTCGGGACTACTGTACTATATTTAACAATGTATATAATGCAATACCACTTGACCTAGGACCTCCACCTGGCTTAGCAAACGGATTTGACACTCACATGGATTTTCAACTTATAGAAAGGAATTCCCCTATGCTAGAAGATATGCAAAGTGTAGCAGTTAGCGTAGAAGCTAATCTACTACCCAAAAGAGCTAGGGTTAGAAACGAAAGAAGTGCACCCCTGAAAGATGAAACTTCACCCTTTGATCAAAAAATCGATGCTTTAGCGAAAGGAATGGAAAAATTGATGGATAGAAAACATTGAAAGGAAACCTCACTTGGATAACGAATAGGAACCTCAAGTAAGGAATCTGAACTTTAGGAAGAAACAGAACAAAAATATTTGTAAAAGTGGTCCTCATCAGAACATTAGACCTCCTTTCCAAGAGAATTACGCTGAAACTTCCCATCAAGAAGACCTTGAGCTAGACAGCTGAATCAACTTAATGGGGTTAGATGATGAAGAAATTGTCTTTCTAACTCCAGATGATCAGGAATTATACATGCTCCAGCAGTTACAGACCCAAACTGGAGAATCTTTTGACTACAAGCAAGGGTATGATTCTGCTATCTTCGAAGTGCATAAACAATACAATTTGAAGAGAAAAAAGAACACTGATGTTCTAGACCAAAACAAGAAAGCAATAACTAATTAGCCTAAGAAAGTGAAAGCTTCTCCAGTTACAAAAACTCTACAAATCCTTTCTAGATCAAATCAAAACCCTCATGGTCCCACCAATGAAGATGTAACCAATGAACAATTATAATGAGAAACCTTCCACTTCAGTTCCCCTCAAGGAAACAGTGGAAAAAACTCCACAAATTATATTAGAAGATCTAATTAAAAAGACTCCGAACACTGAAAAAGAAGAACAAACTACTCCGAACCTTGTTGCTCAGATTTGAAATGTTCGAATAGACAAATCCCCTCTACCTTTCAATTTGGGAGTAGAGGTGGCCAAAATTAAAATCTAAGTTCCTTTAATAGAACTGGTTAAACATGAAACTTACGGATCTCAGATAAGCAAATCTTTAAACTTCATTGAAAATGAAGACTCTGTTAAGTTATTTGATGATCAACCTGAGTTAATTTTCGGTCCTGATGTTAATGGAAAACCAGTGGAAGGAGGGATACCACCCTTCTACATTAGCCTTAACATCCATGATAAAATATTACATAATGCAATGCTAGACTTTGGGGCTTCACACAATCTTATACCTAAATCTGTTATGGATAAGCTAAACTTGGATATCACTAGACCTTACAAGGACCTGTTTTCATTTCATTGAAGCCAAGTTAAGTGCCTACGACTTATAAAAGACCTGTGTGTTTCCCTAGTGCAGTACCCTGTTAAGACCATTCTTATGGACATAGTTTTTGCTGATATACCACCTAAATATGGTATGCTATTGTCTAGATCATGGGGTACCAAACTCCAGGAATCTTTGCAACTTGACATGTCGTACACTTCCATATTAGTGTTTGGACATCATAAGAAACTGTATAGAGAGACTCTGATGAAGTATGTAGTGAGTACCCAGGAGAGACCTCAAAACATTCCTATAAATTCAATGCATTCTGATATTGATTCTTTCATTCTTTACAATTCCGAATATAACCAAGAAAACACCTCAGACAACATTATTGCAGAACCAAATGAATCTAAAGTAACATAAGAAAATTCATGTGTCCAAATTCATGCGATTTTAGACAATAAAAATGACCTACATACTTTAGTCAAAGAATATTTTATTCCCCTACACAGTAAGAATTATGAACATGAAATTCTATGGCATCTTGAATTCGATGGGTCAGTAAACAAACTAGGTGTAGGAGCAAGAGTATGGATTTACAACTTAGAAAATGATCATTTAGAAGGTCATGCATACAGATTGAACTTTAAATGTACAAAAAACATGGCTGAATATGAAGCATTTCTATTAGGTCTGAAATTGGTGAAAACGTTAGGAGCCATAAGAGTCTCTATTATGGAAGATTCCGAGTTGGTAATAAAAAAAATTAGCATTGTTTATATGACTAGGGATCCTAGGTTATGTTTTTATATAGGAACAATTGTAGAAATACTAAATACTTTTTTAGAAACCAAGCTTGTTGTTATTGCAAGAAAACACAATATGCAAGCTCACAGTTTAGCCATGTTTGCTAGTACTTGTAAGTTGCCATTTCAGCCCAACCATCACTACATTGTTGAGGCTAGGCATAGTCTTGCTATTCCTAACAACTTAAAGAACTGGAAAGTGTTCAACAATGATCAACAAATTAAAAATTTTCTAACTTTAGATGACGAATTTGTGAATAGAAACATAGACACAAACATAACATTAGATTTTTATTACACTGATAAAGTAGAAATTAACAAATTAGAATATGAAAGGATAGATAGATTCCATCCCATAAAGTTTACAAAATCAGATATTCAAAACCTAAAACAAATGGAAATTGATGAAGCAATCGGCGAAGAATCTGAAGTCATCAATCTTAAAGACAATTTTTTGCCCAAAGGATTAACTCCTTTGGAGGACTTATTTGCTTCAAACAATGTCCCCAAAAATCTGAAAATGGAACCCTTAAAATCAGACATTGAGAAATGTAACAAAGGCTTTAAAGAAGATCCCAAAATGATAAACATTTCAAAGTCCTTACCTCCCAATGAAAAATTTCAATACATAGAACTGTTAAAGGAATTCCAAGATGTTTTTTCTTGGAACTATGAGGACCTTAAGTCCTATGATACCTCCATAATACAACACACCATTCCCTTAAAAGAAAACCAGAAGCCTTTTAGACATAAGGTTAGAAGGGTTAACCCCATTCTATTACCTTCTATCGAGAAAGAGATCAAAAGAATATATGAAGCTAAGATTATTGCACCAATTAGATTGTCAGATTAAGTTTCTAATTTTGTACCTACAAGAAAGAAAACTAGCAAAATTAGACTGTGTGTTGACCTTAGGAGTTTAAATAAAGTTTCACTCAATGATAACTACTCTCTTCCCAAAATGGATCACATATTACATAGGGTAGTGGGTTCAACCAGAATCTCACTGTTAGATGGGTTTTCTGGTTATAACCAGATTTTAATCCACCCAGATGATCAAGCAAAAACTGCATTCACCACTCCATGGGGCACTTTCATGTATGTGAAAATGCCTTTTGAGTTAAAAAATGCAGTGGCTAGCCTTCAAAGAGTAATGGACATAGCCTTTGCTAAGGAAATCCATGACTTCCTTGTAATATACCTAGATGATATCATAATATTCTCTAGATCAGAGCAACAACACCTGGATCATCTCAGACAGGGCTTCACCAACTGTAGGAAGTCTGGAAATTTTATGAATCTTAAAAAATCTTTATTTGGGTTGGAAGAGGGAAAATTACTAGGCAAAATAATCTCCAAGGATGCTATCTGGATCGACCCAATAAGAATTGAAGCCATTTTACAGATGTCACATCCTAGGAACATCAGAGAAATACAAGCATTTTTAGGTAAAATAAACTTTTTGAGAAGATTTATCTCTAACTTAGCTGAACTAATTAGATTACTAAACAACATGTTAAAGAAAGATTCAACTGTTAAATGGACTCTAGAGGCTAAAATGTCTTTTGAAGATATAAAGCTATCATTAACACAAACACTAGTTCTCATGAGTCCAATGTTTGATAGGGATTTCATCATTTTTTCTTTCGCCTCAGAACGTACAATTGTTGTAATCCTACTGTAGAAAAATGTTCAAGGTTTTGAGCAGCCTATAGCCTTCTTTATTAAAGCCCTGAGAGATGCACATTTAAAATATAATATAATGGAAAATCAATCCTTAACTCTAGTTAAAGTTATTAAAGATTTCAGAGTTTATATCTTGTATTCTCATATAGTAGCTTATGTTCCCAATGTTGTAGTCAAAGACATTCTAACACACGATGGACCAGATGGAAAGAGAGGGAAGTAAATAGCTACCATATTAGAATATGACATAGGAATTAAACCTATAAAATTGATCAAAGGCCAAGGTTTAGCCAAGCTCAAGGTTGAATCGAATTGTGAGGCCCTAGACATAAATTTCATTGTAGAATTGAATAACGAAGGGGAGATGGCAACTCCACAAATCAATGAGACTTTTACTGAATCACTATGGTATGCTGACATCATATATGTTCTACAAAATCTTCGAGCTCCTCCTGAGTTGTCCAGAACTAAAAGTAGGTTCTTAAAATGAAATCTTTGAAGTTTTGCATAATTGAAAATGCTTTGTTTTGGAAAAATCACAAATTCATCCTTCTTAATTGTTTCTTAAAGGAATAATTTGACAAGATATTACATGAGTTTCATGTAGGTGACTATGGGGGACATCTTTACTGGAAGACCACAGTTAATAAGATCTTAAGAGCTGGTTTTTAATGGCCCATTTGATTTTTTGATGTGAAAAAATTTGTAACCTCATGCCACAAATGTCAACTTTCTGAAGGAAAAAGAAAACTATTACCATTACCTATGAAACCAATATCTACTGAAGCACCATTTTAATAGTGGGGTATTGAATTCATTGGTGAAATTCATCCCCCTTCCTCTGCCTAACATAAATGGATCTTGAATTGCACAGTTTATTTTACAAAATGGATAGAAGCCACACCCTCAAGACAAGCTACTGATACTATCATAATAGGCTTCCTTGAGCCCAACATTCTTTCCAGATTCGATTGCCCAACCAAAATCATAAAAAACAACGCAGTATCTTTTAAATGAAAGAGGATGATTTATTTTTGCAACCAATATCACATAACCCTAGGTCACGCGACAGCTTACTATCCCCAAGGAAATGGACTAGCAAAGTCTTCCAACAAAATCTTAGTGAATATCATCAAAAAATTGTTGGAAGATAACAAGAAAACTTGGAATAAGAAGCTAGTGAATTCCCTGTGGGCAGATAGGCCGACCACAAAGAAATCCATTAATACCAGTCCTTATCAGCGAGTCTATGGAATTGAGGTTGTTTCCCCATCTTCCTTGGGGACACCAGTGATGAAATTGCTATAAGAAGGATGTATTAAGCCAAATGATATTCAAAGGAGGATCAACCAGACAATTCACTTACAACAGACCAGAGAAGAAGTGTATATCAAATCCCAAGTTGTGCAGGAGAGAATCAAGAAAGATTTTTACAAAAGGACCAAGGCAAAAGATTTCTATCTAGCAAATAAAGTTTTGAAATGGGACTCAAGAAGGGAGGATAAAGGTAAACATGGGAAGTTCGAATTCCTATTAAAAGGCCCTTACACCATTAATGCTTTCAGAGGTAATAATGCTTTTTTCCTCAAAGAATTGGATGGTGCAGATGTAGAAGGAGGACTAGTTAATGGTTGAATGCTTAAGTACTATATAAATCCCATTCACTGATTTCAATAATCACTTGTACATATTTTATCATTCACAAAGTTTAGTTTTGATTGGATGGTAATTTTGGAGTTGAAGCCTTAAGAAAAGGCCCTAAGCTTCAAAATTTTCACTGTCATAAATATCAATAAAGCAACAAAGTAAAATGGAAAAAGTTGCAGAGTAAAATCACAGTATTTCAAAAGACAATTGATCTACTAGTTCTTGACATTTCACCAGGAAATGCCATCCCAAGTGGAGCCACTGTTATGTTCCTATACCAATAGGAGTCATAATTTTTGAATAACTGAGATTAAAACTATAATATGTACATACTTTTGCTTTCTGCAAATGTTTTCCATATTCAAAAAAAAAGTAAAAAAAAAAGTAGAAAGAGAGTATGTCCTAAAAGAAAAATTAATGGAAAAAAAGAAGAAAAAAGGTAAAAAAGATGGAAAAATGAACCCCTCCAAAAAACGAAAAAAACTATGAAAGTGTGCAAGTCAAAATGCCACTAGCATCTACTTTTGATGTAGAATAAAAAGATTGTGTGCAACTTGTTAATTTTGCCACAATCCATATATAAGCATTATGTTTAAAATCGGCTATTTCATGTTCTAATTTTCGAGTTTATAGATAAAGAATAAAACCTGATCACACTGTATAATCATGGTAGGTAAGTAGATATGTAGAGTAAATAAAAGGAGCTCAACTGTTTAATCTAATCCCTTGGATGTAATAAGGTTAGACTTAGATATATTAATTTTGTAAAAGAAAATAAAAGGTTTTGATAAGGGTTTGTCAGCTTAAGTGCACCCTAATAAAAAGAAGAAAAAATGGTAGGACAGTAGATGGGTAAGTAGTTGAATCGTTGCATAATTGTAATAATTGATTAGATAAGATCATATCATTTACTTTCATCATCAAATTTCTAAAGTATGGATGATAATTGAGCATTTAATGAAGTACACAAAGTCAACTAATTAACTTTCCTCATTCATTACCTTTTTCACTTAACTAATTTCCAACGAAAGTCTTAAACTACCTAAAATCTTAAGTTAAAGGGTCTAAGAGTATTTCTATGACTTCTGGAGGGACCAGACTCTCGGCCCAATAAATTATAGGTCCTAAGTACTGAAAGTCCCCTCATAAGCATTCACCCCCTTCATAATTCACGCATTCTCCTTAATAAACATCTTTTCCATAAGAATAAAACCTTAGAAAAGTGATCACCCCCCAAGCAAACCCCTTTTTCACAAAAAAACCCACAAATACGTATTTAGCCTAAGTTTTTATGTTTTCTATGTGAAAAGCAAAAACAAATTGCACATAATTCATTTTATACTTAGCACTAAACATTTTAGGCCTTCGTTCATATTAACTATTAACTTTATTTATATATTAAATCCTGAAAAAGAAATATAACCCTTCCCATATATTATAAATACAAACCCCTATGTTAATATTTATGCCTTCGTTCATATTAACTATTAACTTTATTTATATATTAAATCCTAAAAAAGAAATATAACCCTTCCCGTATATTATAAATAAAAACCCCTATGTTAATATTCGGCCCCGAAATTTGAAACATAAACTTCATTAATGAATAAGTAATAGGTTAATTAAGTCGTTCAATAGCTAATTAATAACCAAAACCCTCCGCCAAATAATATAGATTAATTTAAATTTAAATACAAATACAAATTATATATCATTATTATATAATACCAACGTGTTTTACTATTGTCTTAATATTCTTTAGATAATGTGAAAATATGTATTAAATGCTTTTAATCTCCAAAAGTTTACATATCCATGAAAAATTAAAATCCAAAAATTCTTATTCACTACTCTCATATATATAATATCACCTATATTTATTCACTTTTAATAGTTAGTTTCTAAATCAGCATAATATCAATCCATGAACTTAAAAGAGATTAATGTGGTTAATTTATTTATAAATACAAATACAAATTATATATCATTACTAGATAATACCAACGTGATTTACTATTGTCTTAATATTCTTTAAATAATGTAAAAATATATATTAAATGTTTTTAATCTCCAAAAGCTTATCTATCCAGGAAAAATTAAAATCCAAAGATTGTTATTCACTGATCTCATATGTATAATATCACCTATATTTAATCACTTTTAATCGTTAGTTTTTAAATCAGCATAATATCAATCGAAGAACATACACTATTACTAGTAACTCCCATCCTTATTTTTTAATGAAACATCAATGATAAGCAAATATAGGATGATACTGCAATAAAACGATTTCTCAATCACACTTGGGTTTGAGCAGGTGGGCTTCTGTCTCGCTTAGAGCTTGGTTGAAAAAGAAAGCAGAGCCTTTAACCTATTACATTTTGCATTACTTAGTGTCTCATCTTCTACTTTCATTTTACATTACATAGTGTAAATTTTAGCTTAATATAAATGTTTTAGATTTACAAGTAAATTGTTTCGCTCTACAGTGTAAGTTTTTATGTAATAAATATTAAGATTTATAATTTATAATAGTTCATAACATTTTTATGATATTTTAAAAATACATATTTTGTAACATCTATAATGTTTTGGAGTTTAAACATTTGTTTAAATACAGGCAATGTATATTTCATATAATAATAATAATAATATAATAAAAAGAAGCAGAATCCTTAACTTATTACATTGAATTACTTAGTGTCTCACTTCCTACTTTCATTTACATACATGTGTAAATTAGTCTAATATATAATTATAAATGTTTACGATTTACAAAGTAATTGTTTCCGCTCTACAATTAAGTTTTTATTTATATAATATTAAGAATTATAATTTTATAATATATATTAATTTTTATTCTTTATTTTAAAAGACATATTTTGTTAACAACTATAAGGGTTTTAATTATAATATTTTGTGTTTAATAATAGGTATGTATATTCAGTAATAAAAATAATAATAATATATAAATATAAATTAAAAATAAGTAAATAATGATAACCCAAAAAGAATAATTAAAAAATAAAAGAATAGATATTAAAATTAAATTAATAATAATAATAATAATAATAATATGAATATTAAATAATATAACTGAAGGTTGTAAATAATAATATATAAAGTAAATTATAAAAATAGTAAAAATATGTTTAACAAAATAAATAAAATAAGAAAGAGTAATTAAAAAGATTATATAAATAGTAATATTAAAGTGAACAAAAGTAAAAAGAGTTAAATAAGAAAAAATTAAATTAAGTACAATCTAAAATAAAGAAATAAAATTTGTATGTTGACACATGGAATGTGTGTATGTTGACCATTTTCCATTCTTTTGTTTATTTAATGGACAATGAGGAAGATGAGATTCATCGTTCCTTCATCTAATTTTTTGGGAGAAACATGTTGTGTGACAAAGGATTCCGTGAGAGTAGTACATTGATTGAGGGCTTCAGAGTGGCGAGTTGTAGAAGGCTTATGTGGAACTTAGCCTACAATTGGGTGGAGAGTCGTCCCCAAAAACTTTGTTGTGGATAGTGGAATTCAAATAGCTTTCAATTTCGAAATCACAAGGAATATTGTGAGTATAGGTAAGTCGTCTCTACTCTTGTTTTAGAAATTTTATGTTAAATAGTTGAATAGTTGTGTGTTGATTATTAATCACATAAATTGATGTATTTATTTGTATATTTTAAATCGGGGTTATTACATATGGTATCAGAATAGGGTTTCCACTCTATGTGACCTCTAAGTACAAGTTCGAGAAAAAACACTTAATTATATTTATCCATAACTTCTTTTGTGGTGAAATTAAAATCATCTCAATTTTGAGTTTTGACAATGGTCCGTCCATGCTAATAACATTAATGGTTATGTTATTTGTTAATCTGCTTTTCATAACACAAAAAAATGATTGAGAAATTACTTTATTAGCATTTTCATAAATACTCTTGACATATTATCTTTCTATTACACAAAAAAAATAAAATCTTGCTTTGAGTATGAGACATCTGTATAAATCTATAAATATATTATCTTCTTATTAAAAAAAAAAAAAACTTTTGGCAAAATTTATGATAGATACTGATATTCAATATTTTTAAATTTAATGCTAATGTTCGTCAAGAGGAAAAAACAAAAACAAAAAACTATTTACAAATTATTATTATTATTAATGTCAAAAAACTAATTACAAATTATCATTGTTGTTGTCAAAAAAAACTATTGACAAATTATTATTAATGATGTCAAATTAGGTCTAAATCTTTACATATAGAGTTGTGGCATGTTTCACCATATACCTATAAAAATAATTGTAACGCACCCACCATGGGCTCAACCAACGACCAAATCCTCACACCATATGTATATTGAAGAAAAAAATAGGTTTTTGTGTGGACAAAAACCTAGACACAAATTCTTAAACTGAAGATTATAGTGGACATAAGCCTAGCATCATCATATTAGAGTAGACTGAAGCTCTTCAGAAGGTGGAGTGATATGAAAAGGGGGTTTAACATCTTGTTATACATACAAGAACCTTCCACTCCAAAACATAACAAATATATGATCTAGCTTATGTTGACATTTTACGGAATTAAATACTTGAGATAGGTGTATGTCTTTGTTTTAACTGTTTAAGTTATTTAAATCATTTTTCTTATGCTAATATTAAACACATATGACAATCCTATAATGTAGCAAATAAACAACCACACATGACAACAAATTTAATCTAGGAGTCACCAAAATCTTGTGGGCTACGTCTCCATAAGCTCTTATCAACTTGATTTGGCTCTTTGGAATTATGACAATAATTCTTTTACAAGTTCCACACTTAACTCTGAAGGTTATTGAATTGAACCAATGGGCTTAGAATACCATCTATATCCCTTTCATGGATGCAAACAGATCCAAGCCCCCTTGGACTTGATTCCTTCAATCACTGCTCTGAACTACCTTGAGTTTCTTGATGGCACTACTCCTTCATAATGTTGTAGCTCAAATGTGGAAACCGATAGCACAGATGAGTTCAAAATGTTAAAATGGTGCAAATAGATTATAAATATGACTGTGTTCTGACAAAGTGACCTCTAGACCTCCCAAAAAATCAACTCTCTGTGTGCAACTACTAAATATGCCTCCAAATTGCACAGTTTCGCCAAAGTTAGCCATGCGCCAACTTTACTTAGTGGACTTCTGCAATATACCTACAATAAAAAGAATGTGCTCTGCCTTCCTCACTAGTCTGTTCTTGTGGCACGCTGGTTAAAGGCTTTATGTAGAGGAGGAGATCCCATGTTTGACTCCCCCTCCATACCTTCTCGGCTCGTTTTGATAATCCAACCTTTTTAAATAACCTTGCATATCCTTGGAATCACACCTCCATATCCATTTAAATGTGCCATAGTCACTCCTCCATATCCATTTCAAACATAAACCATATTATATATCTCGAATTTAGAATCATGAGTTAAAAATAACCAATATATATCTTGGAGTTTCAACAGCGGATAGCTACATTTGGAGTGCATGAAGGCTTGATGAACACATTGAAACCAATGGATTTATCTCCACCCTCGTGGTTGTCTGCATGGAACTCCAGTTGTACTCACCGACAGTTTGATTTCATGTGGATTGACATAATCTCCATAAGAGTTATCCTTTGTATTAACTCCCATGGATAACCTTTGATTAATGGCGATTTGGTAGATTTGTTGATAGCCATAGCCCTATCTTGGAGGGCGCTCTTGTTTGGAGGTTTACGTGGAGTGGAGGGGAGTGGAGCTGCCAGATTTGGCGGCCTCCTCCCCTTCTTTAAACCATATCCAAAACATGCACGTTGATAAATACATATTGCTCTCACCACATTACAAGATTTAATATGCAACCCAACTGGTTAAGGCATGCACTTTGTGGAGTTGAGGTCTTCGAATCAAATCCCATGGACTCCAACACATTTTTTAATGCACATTAAATTTTTCTAAAGTCTAATTTAATAAGAGAATGCCTCATTTTCTAAGGATATTAGGCGATTTTCTTTTTACAATATCTCCTTCATCCGAAGTCCATTTTTACCCGTTCAAATTGCGTTGGATTCAGAATGAAGAAATATAAACAATGAGACTATTTACAAAAGCATCCTTTGACTTTCATTTTTTAGCATTAAAAGGTCATCGAGTATCATTTTGTGATCATTCCTCCCCATTGGGAATCTTTTGGACCCCAAAAGACTGATATACTGATCTGTATAGTAGATGAGAGTAACAACACCCTCTTCTTTCAACCTCCATACACTTCCCTTGCATGGCTAGTGCCTTTGAACCAAAACTCAACTATAGTCTACACTTTCCTTCCTAGATGTGCTTGTCCTCTGGTTAAGAACTACCTTTCTTGATCATTAATCCAAGGTAGTTCAACAAACATGAGATTACATATTTTCACATAATTTCTTCCTTGTGCAACATTTAAAATTTCTTTTGCAAATTTTCTTCTCACATTTTGTCAAAATACAATAAAATAACTTGATGACATAAATTCTTTCTCCATCAAAAGAAAAAAATTTCACATCATGTGAATCATCATCATGTCTTTACATGTTGTGTACAAATGATCGACTAAATTACAAGCCGACGAAAACATGCCTTTTCAAACAATTGACCCTTCAAGTCAAGTATGTACAAAAAGAACTTTAACGATTCTTTTTCAAAGATGAAACACTTCATCATTATCTCCCTTTTATAATCTTGGAGACCAAATCAACTTTTCCAAGTCGATATGAAAGTGTATGCACGTTTAAACAAAGCAATATGATGGTTGATTGCTTTCTATCAAGTCAACACACATACATATTCAAATACAAGGAAATCATTAACATCCCTATGTTCATACATACCATTCTTAGGTATGTATTCGATTCTTCAACTTTCTCTTAAGCACAATCATAAGTACAAGATCCTCAATCATATGTAAATGTAATTTCAAAGCTAAAGTGAATATAATTTTGCTGCAATAAAGTGAGTCTACATACTCAACTTTTCCATTCTGCAACTTGCATTCAATTAGCAAATAAATGCATCACATCAAAAGATATGCATCATTAATTAAATAAGAACTAAAACATTTTCTTACCAATCCATATCAAAGGGGCTTCCTTTCACTGCACATTGACATCAACTTGTGAATCGTCCTACAGTACATCAATTATGGGAATTTTCTTTCCATTCTTTCTTTCGACCTTCTTTAAATTTCATGGAAGCATTGTTGGACTCAAAATCCAAGACTTTTCATCGATATGTCCTTGCTTATAGCAATAAGTTCAACAAATGTGCATGTTCTTGAGAACATGATTTACTTTGTCTAGTAGACCTTTGGCTTCTTGCCTTCTTTCCTTAAAAAGTTCCCTGTATGTGGCCATTCTCTTCCAACATGTAGAAACATTATGGTTATCCAAACCGCAAAAGGAACATGCAATTTTTGCCAACGCTTATGTGGAAATTTATCATGCTTTACATAATCAAAAGAAGTGTGATTGAAATTAGATGTATACCTTTCTATTTCACCTTTATTACCTTCTCGGGGAGGTGAATCAAATGAAGAAGTAGCTCCCTTTGGAACACCATCAATCTCTTCAATTCTTTTAGAGCTTTCACAACTCTCCGGTTCAAGTGCATGCTTATGAACACCTTCTTCCTGGAAAGTATGTTTGAAACTATTGCATTCCCCAAGAATTCAATCTTTACATTCACGAGGTAGAAGACCTGAAATGAAACTCCTTCTAGGAACTGTTTCAATTGCCTTCATGGTTTCTTTGGAACTTTCTCCATAATATTGTCCATATCCAAGACCCAAATACTTAAGCCTTTCCTCAACCATTATTGGCTCAAAAATGTCTTATGCATGTTTTCTAAATCCTTTTCCTTCATAGCCCATTTTTGACATCAACTTGGACCCTATGCCTCTTGTATGTTTTTCAAAAGAACCAACATAAATAGTCTTAGAGGAAATTGAAGACAAACTAGGATTGTTTACCTCTTCCTCAAGCTGATACTTGACTAAGGCTTCTTTGGCAACATGCAGCTTTGTCTCCAACTCATGCATCATTTTCAGGTTCATATTTGCAATATGAAGTTGGCCCTCCATTTCCTATAATTTGTCAAAAGCAACTCCTTCTCTTCCTTCATGGAATTCAACTGCTCTCAAAGTTCAGTGCTCATTTCTCTCACCATATCCATCATTATGAACAAGTATTGCTTCATGTCCTCATCAAAGAATCTTGTGAATGAGAAAGATTTTGAGAACTCACTTGTAGAAGTTTTCATTATAAAAATGAACAAAAGAGCTTCAACAAAATTTGGAATCTATTGACAAATTTTTGAAGTAAATGACTCTAGAGTCAAACTCTTGTTCAAACAACCCTTTTGAAAACAAACGTCTTATGCTTCACAGATTGTCTTGAGGTCCTTGGGGTAAGGAGAATGCCTTTAGCCATTCTTCCTTCTTGTTGTTTTCCCTTCACCTTTGCAAAGTCAATCAATAGTCAATTTACAAACAATCAAACAGTCAAATCCTTTGTAATGTTTAAACACGTTTCAAGTCAAACAAGCAATCTATTGCTCTATCAATCAGGCAGCTAAGCTCTAACACCACCTGATTCGAAATGGGGATTTAACATCTTGTCATACTTACAAGAACCTCCCACTCCAAAATTTAACAAATATATGATCTATCTTATTTTAACATTTTGTGGAATTAAATACTTGAGATAGGTGTATGTCTTTGTTTTAAATCTTTAAGTGATTTAAGTCATTTTTCTTATGCTAATATTAAGCACATATAAGAGTGATATAATGAAAAAAATAAAAACCACACATAACAACAAAATTAATCTAGGAGCGCACCCAAATCTCATGGGCTACGTCTTTGTAAGCTCTTGTCAACTTGACTTGGCTCTTTGGGATTGTGGCAATAATTCTTTTACAAGTTCCACACTTAACTCTGAAGGTTATTGAACTAAACTAATGGACTTAGAATACCATTTATATCCCTATCATGGCTGCCAACAGATCCAAGTTCCCTTGGACTTGATTCCTTCAATCATTGCTCTCAGCTACCTTGAGCTTATTGATGCCACTATTTCTTCACAATTTTACAGCGCAAATGCAAAAGCAAATAGCACAGATGAGTTCAAAATGTCAAGATGATGCAAATCAACTATAAACATGACCTTGTTTTGAAAAAGTGAACTCTGGACCTCCAAAAAATCAACCCTCTCTCGGCAACTGCTAAATCTGCCTCCAAATTTGGCAGTTCCGCCAAAGTTAGCGAGGTGCCAACTTTAGTTAGCGGACTTTTGCAATATACCTGCCATAAAAAGAATGCACTCTGCCTTCCTCACCAGTTCATTCTTGTGGCGTGCTAGTTAATGGCTTTATGTAAATGAGGAGATCTCGTGTTCGACTCCTACTCCCTACCTTCTCAGCTCATTTTGATAAACCAACCTTTTTAAATAATCTTGCATATCCCTGGAATCACACCTCCATATCCATTTAAATGTGCCATAGTTTCTCCTCCACATCCATTTAAAATATAAACCATATTATATATCTCGAATTTAGAATCATGTGTTAAAAATAGCGGATATATATACTGGAGTTTCAATAGCAAATAGCTATATTTGGAGCGCATGGAGGCTGGATGAATACATTGAAACCAATGGCTTTATCTCCTTCCCCATGGTTGTCTGCATGGCAGTGCAGTTGTACTTACCGGTAGTTTGACTTCGTTTGGATTGGCATAATCTCTATAAACGTTATCCTTTGTATTAACTCCCACGGATAACCTTAGATTAATGGCGATTTGGTGTATTCCTTGATAGCGATAGCGCTATCATGGAGGGCGCTCTTGTTTGGAGGTTTATGTGGAGTGGAGCCGCCAGATTTAGAGGGCTCCTCCCCTTCTTTAAACCATATCCAAAACATGCACGTTGATAAATACATATTGCCCTCACCACATTACAAGACTTAATATGTAGCCCAACTAGTTGAGGCATTTGCTTTGTGGAGGAGAGGTCTTGGAATCAAATCCCATGGAGTCCAACAATTTTATTAATGCACATTAAATTTTTCTAAAGTCCAATTTAATAAGAAAATGTCTTTTTTCTAAGGATATTGGGCGATTTTCTTTTTACAATATCTCTTAGGTTCGGAGTCCATTTTTACTAGTTCAAATTTCATTGGATTGAGAATGAATCCAATGAGACTATTTCCAAAAGCATCCTTTGAATTTCAAATTTTATTAATGCACATTAAATTTCTCTAAAGTCCAATTTAATAAGAAAATGTCTCATTTTCTAAGGATATTGAGAAATTTTCTTTTTACAATATATCTTTATAAGTCCATTTTTACCCGTTCAAATTGCTTTTTATTCAAAATAAGAAATCTAAACCAGGAGACTATTTCCAAAAATATCATTTAACTTTCATTTTTGAGCACTAAAAAGTCATCGAAGATCATTTTCTCATCATGGAAAAAAATTAAAATACCTAAGTGTTTGAATTTCCGGATCGTTTAAAAATTATAAAGAGCAGAAATAAGTTTTCAGTAAAAGAATTGGAGGGTTTTTCTTGAAGCGTGGAAAAGAAAAGTTGCATACGCCGAGCTTTAAGCCACGGTAGCTACCATTTCCAACCACCCATATAAGGCTTTGACCAACTTGCGATCGTCGTTTATAAAGCAGTCATGCTGTCACCCAATTGATAATCGTCGTAAGTATCCATTGTCCCATCCATTTCGAAAGGAATTCAGGCATTATTTTTTGGTTCCAAAGAAAAATCCCAATAATATTTGTGTAGTGACGGGGATAAATTATTTTTAGAGAAATCTATATTTTTGGGATGAAAAGTAAAAGATCTTTGGGATCATTCCTTTTTTCACCTTTCCGAAAATTTAAGAAAGGGCTGTTACAGTTGAGTAGAAATTGATCCATATATTGCTTATTACTATAAATTTACGCAAGAACTCATGGTGATTACTCTCAGTTTAAAGAGGTTGGACTGGGACTTTGTTTGTTCGTAGACTACCCACTGCAGATCCCAAGTATGCATCGCACATAGTTTTTACAAAATGCGTTCGCTTTCTGTACTTAGACTTTACCATTATTGCATGAGAATTATATATTTCATACAGGTTGTTTTCGATTTCTATGGATACAAATATTTTAATAAGCTAACAAAAAATTCTTCAATGTTAAATATTTCAGTATTTCATATTTCATTATGACAATCTAGTTTTTGGTCGGAAGATACTAAGATCTTTAGGAATTAAAGAGAATGCAAATATGTTTAATTTGATTTTATGCCTAGATTTTATTTTGGTAAGGGTTGTTTTTTCTTAAATTTATATCTAGAAGCTTAATATTAAGTGATTATTATTTAATATTTAATAATGTTTTTGGGTATATCTATATATATCTAAGAAATAAATATTCAATTATAAAAGAATTATATTAAAAGTGTTGGAACTAAAATGAGGGTTTAAATAAAGAAAATTTAGTGGAATTTGGAGATAGAATAAGGTAGAATAGAGGTTTAAGGTTTTTAATAAGTTATAAGTGTCCATTTTATAAATTAAATTTGTAGGAGATATGGTATAAATTATTGATTAAAGTAAGTATAGAATATAAAGTTTCATTTTATTTTTAAATATTTATTTTATGAAAATAAAGTTTTATTTTTATCTTAAAAAAAATTCTTTTATACGAGTATTAGATTTATTTTAGGATTTTGATTTTTTAATTTATATATTTTAATATAATAAGTGTTGAATTTATTAAAAATAAAAGTTTGACCCAAAAAATAAAAATAAATTATATATTTATTATTTATTTATTTTTGAAAATAAAGTTATAGAAATAAGATGAAATGAAATTATTATAGATAGAAATATAGTTGGTTTATAAAAAAAAAAAAGAGAGAGCTGATCAAATTGAATCCAAATGAACTTAGTTGTTAAAAGTCTTTATGAAATGTGAAATTAGTAATGGTAACCAAAATGCAGTTTCAATTTTGAATTTTTTATGAGGGTTTAAAACAAAAATTTAGACATAAAACAAGGGAAATAGATAGGTGATGTTCTCATGAAATAGATCAAGTGATATTGAGACATGAACATGATGAAATAAGTAGAATATATATAGCGGTCATGAAATTTTAATTCGATAATTCTTGATTAGAATGCTTATGATATATTATTTCTCTCGGTTTGATATGTATTGAGATGATTCTCATATTTATGAAGTAATGCCAATTTGTGTTTCCATTTATTGTGTGATGTCACGATATATATTTGATACAAATATGTTGATGTTATAACATATGATGGTATTTCTTAATCTGAAACATGTGGTAACTACATGCAGTTTTATTGTCCATAATTTTGTGATAACAACGATGTTATATTCGCATGATGGTATGTAAGAATTGTCATGGTGCATTATTTTATATGATATTATGATGTTATAACTAATGCACTGGTTGCATGTTGAGATGTCATGACTCACATGAAATCCAAAAATGGGCGAAGAGGGTTGGTTTATTTGATGATCTTATGGGAGCCCATACCTGTGGGGAAGAATATGAAACACCATATGGGTTGGGGACATACTCAATCAACACTACATATGCCATTGGTTCATTTGGCTTGGATAGCTCTTGATGGATAGTTCTTGAAGGGCTATGGGACCATCTTGAGGAGGCTAAGTGCCTTATGTTGTAGACTAAGTGTGTGATATTCGATTTAGATCCTGAAGTCTGGTGGGGGTATAAGGACTTTGATGCCTAGGGTTGAGTGTGGAGGGAGTGGGCTAGCCTTGCGAGGTGCATGGAGTATTACTACATGGAGTATGGAGTGAGGTGCCTACCTTGTGGTAGATGAGGTTTGAGCTGGGTGTGAGGCTTGGGCTATGGTATAGGCGGACGAGGATTTTCCTAGTTTCGAAATGAGTAAAAAAGACAGAGCTTCCTTGAGATTTCCCGAGTGTTGTGGAAAATTTCGATGTCTGCTCGTTATACTAGTTTAGGAGAAGGTGTAGGGAAAATGTGAAGTAGTAAATAACTAAATAAATAAAATGTTAAGTGATTCAGCTAAACTTCGGGATGAAGTTCCTTAAAGAGGGGGAGTATGTAGTATCCCCTAATAATAATAAAAATTATAATAATAAATCAAATAATATAATATTAAAATATAGGTAAATAAATGATAGACAATAAAGAAAATATAATAATGGTAATTTAAAATTAAATATTGGAGAAAAGATAATAATAATAGTATAATAAATATTGAAGAGAAATATGCAATAATAAATAAATTAAAGTAGTAAATAATAATATTGGAGTTCTTAATAATATAATAAAGTAAACTATAAAAATACTAAAAATAAGTAAAGTTAACAAATAAAATAAAATAAAATGAGAAAGAGTTAAATTAAAAGACTATATAAATAGTGAAAAATAAGTAAAGTTAACAAAAAATAAAAAGGAATAAAATAAGAAAGAATTAAACTAAGAGAAATACCAAATTAAGTAAAATTTAAAATAAAGAAATAAAAGTTGCATGTTAACACATGGAATGTGTGCATGCTGATGCCTTTCCATTGTTTGGTCTATTTAATGGACCATGAGGAAGATGAGATTCAACATTCCTTCATTCATTCTTTTGGACGAAAAGTGTTTTGAGACAAATGATTCCCTTTCACTAGGGCTTGGTGGTGGTCATTTGTGGAAAGATTATGTGCAACTGAGCTTATGGTTGGGTTGAAAGTCGTCCCCAAAAACTTTGTTGCAGATAGAGAAATTTAAACAACTTTCAACTTCAAATTCACAAATAAAGAATATCGTGACTATATGTAAATTGTCTCCACTCGTATTTTAGAAATTCTATGTTAAGTAGTTAAATTGGTGTATGTTGATTAATAATAACATAAATTAATGTAATTATTTATATATTTTAAATCAAAATTGTTACACTCTAATTGTTTTTAAGTGTAACATTTTTCCTGGTTTTTAGGTTATATAAAATAACTTTTCCTTTCATATTTAACTATTATAATAACATTTCTAAGTTTGATTGTTTAGGGTTAAGCTTTATGATGTAAAAGTTTCTAATTTTTTAAGATTAGATTTATAATATAATTTTTTGGGTTTTAATATTATTAAGTTTGATTGTTTAGGGTTAAGCTTTATGATGTAAAAGTTTCTAATTTTTTAAGATTAGATTTATAATATAATTTTTTGGGTTTTAATATTA
>APFE031326661.1:286700-301110 GCA_000404065.3 Pinus taeda | reverse complement strand
AATTTGAAGATTTAAAGAAGTACATATTACAAATATAAACCTATTTTAACAATTTCTAATTCATTTATGTAATATATGAGGGAGGAGGCTCCTAACTTAGGAGAACCAGATTGTCCTTCCCTACAATACTACTTTCATGAAGATAAATATAAGATAACTAATTCACAATGGGTTATGATGCAGAAGATGTAAAAGAAGAGGCTCCTAAATAAGGAGGTCCATATTGTCCTTCTTCACAATCCTACCATATCACAATCACCATTGCTTCAAACCAGAAATGCAGAAATAACTTCAAATAAGAAATGGAGAATGAAATTCAGTTTTAGTTCAAGATCAAATAGAAGGAGAATTTAACTTAAATTCTTGTGTGTCCCTTCATATTTAGATTAGAATTAAACCAATATTCATTCAGCAATCATCACACATCTAAATACATTTGAAATAAGAACTAATCTATGAAAACTATGAAAATTGAACCAAGAAGTGTACTTAGCTTGGTCTGGGGGGCCTCCACCCTTGCCTTGCACACTTGAAGAAATCTCAGCTACAGCAACTTCAGTAAATCAACCAAGCATGAAAAACAAGTTGGAATGAAACAAGTTCTTCAAATTAGCTCCCAACTCCAATTATACAAAAGTTACGTACAAAATTCCATTACAAAAGCCATCAAAGTCTTGGCTTTAAATAGAGGTTTAATGAAAAAAATGATTTATATTATCTCTAATACACATATCTACTCATATCCACCTATCTAAGTCGAACTCATCCAATTCATCCCAAAAAATATGGTCAATCACATAAAATCTCAAAACTGCCCTATTTCCTAGGGATTTTTTGGTGATTAGTCATGTTTGACCAGCCTTGACCGGGCCTAATAAAGCTTGTTCTGGCCAAACCAAGTGGAGTTAGCTTAGTCTTAGTTCCCAAGCTGTCCATACATGCATCGAACTCGAGCCAAGTGTCCTGCAAACATGTCATCCACATAGCCATTACGAGAATTTCTCATTCAGTCCAAAATTGCGCTTGAAACTCAATTTTCATAAAAACTTCTAGAAATTGCAAAATTAAAATTAACATCTGAATATGCATAAAATACATCAAAATGAGATGGATGTGATGGAAAATGGATGGAAAATATAAGGATTAAGTAGGTTTCTCTAAGCAAAAATAGGCCAAAACTAAGGGCCAACAACTGTTTCTGCCTCCAGTTTTTTGGTTTTCTCGGCATTGTCTTCAGCTTTCTTCAGTAGTTTTGTACTCTATGATTAGTATATCACTGTTGAAACCCCCTTCCTTTTCATTATTCATCCTCCATTGCATAAAGAATTGTGAATGTTTTTATGTATTTTTCGCCATTTACAGTTCTCCTCTGCAAACAGTAGCTTGATCGAACTGTCGTCTTTTGATTTGAAAGTATTGCAAGTGTTGTTTTTAGTCAAAGAAAAGAAGCCTCCTCTTTTTGATAGTTGATTACACCTTTGCTCTTGTATTTGAATTTAATTAATAGTATTTCATGTGTCGAAAGTAGTTTTATATTCAAAATCTCAAAGTGTCATCTTAGTGTTCCTTTCGTTTTTTGAAAAGAAAATTGTTAGTACTATCATGTTGAAAGGAAAATAATTCAGATCTATACTTAGCATTCTTTTTGTCATTCACACATTAAGAAAGTAGAAAACAAATACATGCATGTGCATTTGCATTTAGACCGCTTGTGGAAATCGATTTAGGACAGTGCATCTTAGTGTGTGCTTTCTGCTCTATGTTGAAACAATTTCGCTTCTCTTTCCTTAATAGCTAGGATTTTCATTGTAAAAGGAAAATAAACGATTGTTTAGCATCTTAGATTGCATATTTAGGAATTGTATGTCTACATCATGCGGTGAACCTAAAAGGAAAACCTCCTAAGAAAGATCAACTGTAAAATAAATTTCAATGAACATAAAAATGCTTTGGAACCTATTGCACAACATTTAGAAGTCTAGGCTATAGATGTATTCTAGCGTCGTAAACCTTGGTAACTATCACTTTCATTGTGGGTTGGGTGATTCCTCCTCTTTGAGACGACAAGTGCCAATATGAACTTGTGCTCCCACGTATCGTCAAGTATATATTGGGAGACCACAATAGGCTATATCCTTTATCCTTAGGAAGTTGTGTTTGCCACCCTATTCATCACAATGTAGTGAACACATCATTCGAGAAGATTGGCTGCCGTACCGTAAAAAGTATTCTGCAGTTTTGCGATTGGTTTGGTAATTCCTTTGTCTAAGATTTCTAGAGTAGTCACTTTCGTTCCTTTTTAGACTCCTTAAAAGAAAAGGTCCATCTGAGCACTTGTCACTTCAGGCTCATTAAAAATCGAAGGCAACAAGAGTCATCTTTAGCTTTTTCTCAACTCTTAAAAATTGAAAAACTAGGTTGTGTCAAAGCATCATAAAATTCATTTAATTCAGAATCACATTTTCCCCCTTTTATTTTGAGTTGATCAAGTAATCTGCAATCATGGAAGAAAGTAAATCAAAACATCGTCGTTCGCGAAGACTAACGATTCAATCATATTTGACTCCGAAAAAACCATTCCGGGCCAAGCGAACTCATTTAACTGGGTCAAAGTCTCCTGGTTTGTTTGAAACTTGTATTTCAACATCCTCAAAGACTCCAGTTACTCAAGCTATTTCTGGTATCCCTTCCTCTATAACAGAAGTTCCACAGTTACAAGAGGACATTAGGACTAATCCAAGTGTAACAGTAAACACTTCTATTCCTGAACTAGCTCCATCTAGGGCTGATTCAGAAGGTGTCACCCCTCCAACATCTGTCGCTGCAAAGTCTGTACCTTCTGTGACACTAGAAATATTTTATGAACCTAACGGTCTACCTCTTCCACCTGGACTAATTTCTATAGAAGAGATTATGGAGGATCTTCCATCTAGTACTCCATTTCATTTTGGAAATGGGATCCACCTATATCCCTCTACTTCAAAAGTGAGTGTCCCTTCATCGCAAGTTCCTGTAGAATCGCTAGGAAATATTTTGGATAGACTCGATATGTCTGAAAAACCATCGACATCTAGGACTGTGTCATCCAACATAGCAGCAGCAGAACCTCCTGCTTCCACTTCAACAATGTTCATTGGTGTACCATCTATCCCAACTAGTTCTCAACCGCTAGATGGAGTCCACCCAGGGACTGTCTCAATAGTATGGTCTGTTCCTATTTGTTCATCTGGAACCTTATCTGGAATCTCTTATGTTGAGCCTCAGCAAATTGATCCTTTGCAACAGTATCAATTTTGGCAATCTAGTCTCCGAAGGCCAATTTTCCCTTTGAACACTAGATTACTGCCATATGGGGGGGCAGTATGCCTTTTCATTGTTTCCTCCAGGAAAAAAATGATATGAGAGTTAACAACAGAATTCGGGTCAGGTTGGAATCACATCCAGTGGTTGGATACCAATACTACCCCAACAACCAAGAATTGTATATTCTATACAACGAAATCAACCTATGTCGAATATTCCCACTACATCGGCTATTGTGATGATGTTGCAAGTACAAGTGCTGCCTATTGTATGTCAACCTCCAGTCTCTCAGGTCATAATGCAACAACCTCTTGTCTCCATGACTTAATCACAACCGTCGATTAGTGGATCCTTAACTGAAGTGACCTAGGCTCAAACGGGTACCATAACCCCTCATCTTGGTCAAACATCCAGTATTGGGCAACAAAAAATGGTCTCACAGTCATGGCTGATGTAATATCAACAACTACAATTCCAACAAACTTACCGAGGACTTGAGCAACAAAGCTTTGTAGGTAATGTGCAGCCGTATATTCAAAACAGTTACCAACAATCATATCATAATGGTTGCGCCCATCAACCTTATAAAAGTTACTAGCATCAAATACATTATGCTGGTATGCAAAGACCCATAGCTCAGGCGATCCCATCTTATCCTTGGTATGCTTCACCAAACCTGAATCAACAGTTGCCCTTTGTAGCAACTTTAGAGTTACCAGATCCGAATTGGTTAACAAATGATCCAATTGCTTATGCCCCTTGGTGGCCAATGATTCCTCATAAAATTCAGTGAGATATCCCTAAATTCAATGGAAAGATGGGTGAATATCCGTCGAATAATGTGATAACCTTTCATCTGTGGTGTTCATCCAACACTCTCAATGATGGTTCGATTAGGATTCGCCTTTTTCAACGAACGTTAACTGGTCCAGCAATGGAATGGTACATTGAATTGCCTAGATCTTCATTTGATAACTTCAGCACCCTCGCCACAACCTTTTTAAGCCATTTTCAGTTACCAATAAGGTACGAAATAGGAACAAAGCTTCTTACCAATTTTAAGTAGACGACAGTCACTCACATATTTGATCATATTCATGAGTGGCGACGCCATCGTTGAATGGTAAAAACATATGTCCCTGATCAGCTGTTAGCTGAATGGTTTATTAAGTCACTATTACCCTTTATTACAGAAGATGTGGCCAAGGGAGGAGTTGTCACTGAAAAGCAAGTCATTGCTCGTGCGTAATATCTAGACCTGATCTATACCCAGTATGGCATGCTCTCTGACAAAATCACTGATGCTCCTAGACTAGAGTTTTATGTTCCTCCTCTAAAATCAAACAAAGACTCTCATGCCGGCGATGGCGTGATAGGAAAAACCAGCACGAAAACTGCGAAGGCTACATCTAAGAAATCCCGTATGGTTTCTGGTCAAAATGCAAATCAAGAACTTCTTGCCTCATAGGTTAATGCCGTGTCGACTGACAAGGGAAAAGAACCAAAGCAACCAAGGGGCAAGAAGAAATGGAAAAGCAAAAAGAAGAAACAGGATGATTCATCTCCTGAAAGATCTTCTGCAAACCCTTATGGGCAAAAGAAACCTCCTTCGAGGTGTCACATACACGATGAGGATCATTGGACAAAATATTGTCCACATAAAGCTGAGATTAAGAAATTCTTTAAGAACTCAAAAACCTCAGTGGTCTTGACTGATCTGTTTCCAAACCCAGAAACCAATTTGGTTGCTAGCGACAATGCTTCCCCATCCTAAGTGCTTATGTTGTCCATTTCAAAATAAAATGATGCTTTGATATCGAAAAGGAATAAGGATTACAACAATCCACAGCTGTCGAACAACAAGGCTACTAATCAACCTAGTAGTTCAACAACAACTTCGACCGAAGTTGTGCCACCCATCATTCTTGAGCTAACGATAAAGCCGCCAAGGGGAGTAGTACATAAATTGACATTTAATCCTTGTGCCCAAGCAGTAAAGAATTATAATACAGTAGAGGATTTGGCCCAATCGCCATTCACTATGTCAACACTTGAAGTACTGCAAAATTGTCCCTCTCAAAAGCAGGCTCTATTATCACCAATAGGTGGGATTGACCCAACGGATTCCAATCTTGTGGCCTTTAATCATAAAGGATATGAACCACAGTTACCATCACAACTTGCTTTCCTCATCCAAATGAAATCCCTCAAAAAAACTATTCATCGAACAATTATTGATGAGGGGGCATCCACATCCATTATGTTAATGAGTTGTTGGAAAACATTAGGCTCACCACCCTTGTAGCGATTGTCAACAATGTTAAAAGCATTTGATGGATGGACATACACCCCATACAGGATTTTAAGTAACTTACAATTTGAACTGGGGGAAAAATAGTAGAAATTGATGTTGAAGTTATCGATGGAAACATCAATTACAACATCCTACTGGGAAAACCCTGGATCAATGCTATGGCTGTTGTTGTGTCAACATACTTCAGAAAGATTGTCTTTACTTTTTAAGGAGGAATTACAATCGTTGACGAACAAACCTTCCTCCCCAACAGTTCACAAGTTATGGGAAGCATCTCAATGATCCATGGAAGCTCTCAATTGCTTCAAAATATCGGAGTAGGCCTCCTAAAAGACCCTACATTGATGGGTACTTTTGCTTAATTGCCTCCGAGTAATCTAGTGAAAGTAGCCATGGTGGAGACCTGCAATATGGTATCTTCTATATCCACAAAGATTCAAAAGATTTCTGAACATGATGTTAGCATGGATCATCACCAGGTATTGCCTACAAGCCCAATAGAAATATTGTAGCAATTAATTTTCTTGGCCTGGGCGGCAAACCCAAATCAACTCTCATCGAGTGTTTGGATAGATAGGTCTAAGGAATATGGCACCTTTTCAGATCCTTGGTCACATGTACATTCTAGAGATGAAGGAATCATTCAATCAATGATGATAGGAGAGACACCATGGGAATATTACCACCATCATTCCCATCTTCCGAATTAATAAGAATATTGTTCCAATGACCTTGATCATCCTTCAGTTTTTGATTTTCTATCAAATAATGTAAAAACGGCGGATTCTGAGCAAAATCTGTCAAATATTGAAGAAACTATCACCATATATATCGACCAAGCCAGATGTTGTAGAGAATATTCATGTTGGCAATTCTTATTCATCTTCAAAACTGGAAATATATTACGCTCTCTTTCGTGAGTTCAAAGATGTCTTTGCATGGTCGTATGAAGAAATTCCAGGCATTGACTCGAGCATAGTTGAACACGAAATTAAGATGTATCCTAAAGTCAAACCAGTATGACAACGGCTTTGCAAGGTGCACCCGAAGAAAGCTGCTACCATCAAGGCAGAAGTTGAAAAAATTTTACATGCCGGTTTCATTTACTCGGTTCCTCTAACTGATTGGGTATTGAATATTGTTCTTGTGATGAAAAATAAAGGAACAATTAGAGTGTGCATCGATTATAGAGATTTAAACCAAGCTTGTATGAAGGACAACTATCCTACACCCTTCATCGACCAGATAATTGATGAATGCACTCGATGCGAAATCATTTCATTTATGGATGGATTTTTCGAGTATAATCAAATTAATATCTACCCATAGGACTAGTCTAAGACTGCATTTATATGTCCATGGGGCACATTCGCGTACCACAAATTACCTTTTGGTTTAAAGAACGTAGGGGAAACTTTTCATAGGGCTATGAATTATGCCTTCCATGACATCATGAACATCATTCAACCATATCTCAATGATATTCCAGCTCATTTGTGAAAGCGAACTGATCATCCGTAGCATTTGAGAGCTATATTTCTACGTTGCTGATACTACAAGATACGAATCAATCCACACAAGTGTGTGTTTTGTGTCGTTTTTGGTCATTTACTTGGCTTTGTGGTTTCAAAGGACGGGATTCATCTCGACCCATGTAAGGTTCAGGCAATCATCGATATGCCTCCACCTTCAAATTTTCTTTATATGTAGAAAATCCAAGGGAAAGCAAACTTTCTAAGGAGGTTCATTTCAAATTATGTCGAACTTGCTAAAGGTTATACATGCCTTTTGAAAAAAGAAGTGCCCTTCAACTGGGATCAGGTTGCACAAGCTTCCTTTGATGCTCTGAAGGAATCCCTAGTAAAAGCATCATTAATGTACACTCCTGACTATCAAAGTGACTTTAACCTGTATCTAGCTGTGGCAGATATAACCATAAGAATGGTTTTAGTTCAATAAGGTGATGGAATCAAACATCCTGTCTATTATTTAAGTCGAAACTTAAATGATACAAAAAGAAAGTACTCCTATGTCGAAAAGCTGGCCCTAGTAGCCATTCAAGCAGTACAGAGATTTCGACACTATATCCTCTTTCACAAAACAACCATTTTGTCAGATTGCAACCCTATGACTTACATCTTGTCACGTTAGTTACTTGGGTGCAGATATTTGAAATGGATAGCCATTTTGCAAGAATTTGATCTGGAATTCACAAAATCCAAATCAAAGAAATCTCTAGTTTTCACAGAGTTACTATGCGACTTCCCATTGTCATCCAATGATTCAACATCCAGAGCATTAATCGTGGATGAATCTTTGTTTCTGATATCATCGAGTGATCTGTGGTACGGAGATATAATCATCTATCTCCAAACCCAAACATATAGGCCTAATACCTCTCGCTCAGAACAACGACGTACTCGATACCAAGCAAAAGAGTACATGATCGTCGGTGACACACTTTATTGTCATGGTATCGATACAGTTTTGTGAAGGTGCCTCACCCATGAGGAGGCTGAAAAAGTCCTGAACGATTGTCATTTAGTCGCATGTGGGGGGCATCAATCTGGTTACACTAAAACACAAGAGATTTTATGAGTAGGTTACTTCTGGCCAACAATGTTCAAAAATTGCATAACAGCAGTCAGAAGTTGCCATGCTTGCCAAATCTTTGACAGAAAAACCAGAATACCACCCACACCACTGCATCCAGTAGTTGTTGTTGGGCCATTTACCAAATGGGGCATATATTTCATGACATGTAACCCCACCTCGGCCGGGGGGCATGGGTATATCATAGTCACTGTTGACTATTTTACGAAATGGGCTGATGCGATGCCTACATTAAACAACAGTGGTGAAACAGCTACTTTTTTTTTTTTTTTTAATCATGTAGTCTCCAGATTCAGTGTTCCACAAGCTGTAGTCATAGATCATGGATCACATTTCTGCAATCACATGATGGTGGAATTGGTTACCAAATTAGGATTGTCCCATGACAGTTCTACTCTGTATTCTCCGCAAACTAATGGGTAAGTTGAGGCAATCAACAAAGTCCTAAAGATCATGCTGCAAAGGATGATTAGAGTCCATAAACGGAGTTGGCACCTAATCCTGTACTCGGCCTTGTGGGCATAATGGACATTGGTAAGAAATGCAATCAGATTTACACCGTTTCAGCTGGTGTATGGCCTGGAAGCGGTCTTACCAATTCAGTGCGAAATTTCATCTCTCAAGCTTGTAATCGACCTTCTCCCCAGAACTTCAAAGGAAGAGGCTCGTTTCTTAGAATAAATCCAACTGGATGAAATCCATCGTGACACCACCTTGGCTAACACAGTACATAAGAAACGAGTCAAGGCACAGTTTGACAAGAATGTCAAACCCCTTGTCTTCTCAGAAGGTGACCTAGTCTTACTTTACGATCAGGAGTCCGATAAATTGGGAGTAGGTAAGTTCCAGTCTTTATGGATGGGTCCCTACATTGTTAAGTGTTATTGGCAAACGAAGCCTATGAGATAGTAGATTACGATGGGATTCCACTGTCGCAACCCCGAAATGGGTTGTAGCTTAAGCGTTACTATGCTTAACTAAGCGTAGTAATCTCTTCATATGCTTTTGTTACATTTTTGCTTTCGTTAAGAGTAATAATTTTGGTTAGGTAATCCACTTTTGCATTTGTTGCGGATGTCAAACCTATTGGATTCATTTGTTGGATATCTCGACTGAGCTAGTCATAGTACGCGGAACCTATCTTCCGCTGCCTGGTCCATGTTTGATCCATGCGATGAATTAGTGAGTTTCAGAGGGGTATGTATTGGTCGATCAACAAACAACATCGCTAAATATAGTGCATTGATAGAGCTCCTCTCTAATGCCATTTCACATGGCATACACCAAATAATTGCCAGGCTAGATTCACAACTCGTCATCCTACATCTTATCGACATCTATTCCGTTCGGAATCCAACTATCTATCGTATGTTCCTAAGGGTCATGATTTTGGAAAGATGGTTTGATTCTATTCAATATCAACACATTTCTAGAAACTTAAACACATTAACTAATTCATTAGCAAATTATGTGTTAGATAGACATCTGCAACATTTATAAAAGAAAAGCATTTCATCAACATTTTCATCAAGATCATATAACTTAACGAAAGTAAAGCTCCAAAAATAAAAAAATATATATAACTATTTATAGTTTTTACATAATGTGTTGTGTCCATGAAAAAATCAGTTATACAACACAAAAACTCAAAAATGCAAGAAAGCACCCTAGACTAATGGTGCTGGTGATAACAAGTCACTACCTGTGCGATCATGCGTAGAAGCCTAGTCCATCGACTCGGCACGCTAGTAGTATGGCGCTGTAATCTTAGAGGTAACTCATCGGTCCTCACATCTGGAATACCAAGGGTGAGACCCTCGATCTGATCTTGCAACACTGCAAGGGCCTCGGCCACATCTAGATTACGAAAGATGACCCTGCCTATGGCCTCTCCTACTAGAACGACAACTGCTACCCTTGGGCACACTGCTGGTCGCATGGGTCCAATATCTACATGCATACATGAGTTTGATTATTCTTGATAACATTTAAAAAAAACACAAGAACATCATAAAATAAATAAACAGAGACATTGTCAGAGATTTTTTACCTATGACACCCCACTGCTCACCAGCCGGTAGCACCAAATCTGGGTCACCACGGAAATCCATCCCGACATATGGATACTTGGCATAAACCATCTGCTAATGGTTGAACCACTCAAAGAAGGCATAAGAGAATGAAACCTATGATTGACCAGTGTGTCTGGAAATAACGTCAACTCACCTCTGCATCCGTGGCTCTGTTGGTGCTGGCAGCCCGAGTGAAATGTACTACGGCTGCATTAATGGGATCTTCTACAAGGTGAAAGCAGTCAGAATAGAACCATAAACAAAGTTCTTGGATCTTCCATTTTTCACCTTGGTAAGTTGTTCTTTTATCACTGGAAGTACTATGTCACACCAATTGAATACCGTTGGTTCAAGGCATTCCAAGGCATACTGCATATATGACCTATTGGACAAGTGAAGAGACGTGCTACTAACCAATCTAGAAAAGGTGAATAAGATGGTCCTCAAGGACCGGTCAGTGACGTCTCTAATGTTGATCTTGCCATCCTGACTCGCCTAAGTTCCATCTCTACAATATTGGCGAATGTAATCCCTCACGGATTTTCCCCCACTAGTAGAACCTGATAGTGAGAGAGGGGCACCATGCCTCGACAAACCGGTCAAAAAGTAGATATCCTCAATAGTCAAAGGGATGGATTTACCTCTAATTTGGAACACTTGGTTGGTAGGATCCCAGGCATCAAGAAAATATTGCAACAAGTTGATTTGTTACCTCATGCTAGATATGCGGAAGAACTTGATCAAGCCATAGTTCTGTAATGTAGTTACCGTACCCGGACCATGTAAGGCAATCATATCCTCCTCTTCATGCTCACGTTCACATCATGTAACAACCATCTTGCTTGGGTGAATCTCTGAAAAACAAACAAGAGAAGAATTGGGATCCCGATTTGGGCAAAAACAGGCAAAAATTCCATCAAAAATCAATTCATAAAGTTTCCTCCTTGCACCCATCGCACCCTAGCTATGTACTGGGTGGGATGCATATTGACTGGCCAATGGCCAGCTCATTATGCATCACATCTTTTGATGTATACTAGGTGTGATGGGGAGAGAATGAAATGTTCAAACCCTAGAGGCTCAGAAATGCAGGAAAACATGCTCAGAATGAAAAAAGGAAAGAATGCAATTGAAGAGCTCAGGCTTAGCTCCTACTTGGTCCAGACGGTGTCGAAAATAGTCCATAGAATCTCCCAGAATCAGCTAATGAAAATTGAGGGGGAAGCACACCTCCAAAGCTTCAACAATCCCAAATTTGAATGAAATAGTAAAATGAGAGGTAAAAAACTACTTTTATGTTATTACTCACGTAATTCAAATAAGGTATTAGTTTTTAACTCATTTTTCAAGCATGTATGTACATTTCTAATCAGTTTGATGGAGCAATTGAACATGTAGTACGGCCGTCAAGAGAACATAATTTTAATAGTGAATCGAACATCTTTGACTATTATCATGAGCAATGTTTCCTCAAAGTTCAAGCTCGTTAAAAAATAAACCTAGCTATGAGCATATGTTCCCCCAGAGTTCAAGCTCATTAAAAAATGAACCCACTTTCGGTAAATAACCATTATGATCACATAATTATCATCTTTTGAACCTTGGTCATGTTCTTACCACCACCTCCACTGTTTTTTAGCTGATCATATGCCTCCATTTGATTATTTACCCTTTTGAGGAACAACTGTAATAAGTGATTCTATTAGCCACCTTCTTTACACTGCCATGACTAAAAAGTTCCAAACCTTACCTGGAACCAGCTGCTACCCAAAAATATCACTCGTTCCTCAAAGATGAGTCTCATTTAAGCTCTTTTCATCTGACTCGTAAAATATGAAAAGATTGCCAAGAAATTCACCTCTCCAGCTCGTTAAAGTGATTGGAAGTGTCATCCCCCCTCTAGATTTTAATCTTTTTTGACCTGAGGGATCATTACAAAAAACTATCAAGCGCTTGTCTTGTTCGGGTTGTTAAAACTATCTAAAAGTCATCCCTTTCGTATTATTTTATACTTTTTCAGACTTAAGGGATTATATTACGAAAAAGGACTACTAGAGTTGCCTTTCCATCTATTTTTAGATTCTATAAAATTGAAAAGGACCGAGTTATATTTGTCGTTAAACTCATTAAAACAATAGCGACAAACTTGTCCATGTAGACAAGAACGATTTTCACTTTCCCTAAGCTCGTTAAAACATAGCGACAAGTTTTCCCGAAGGGAAAATTATAGAACAATCATATGTTATCCTCCTCAAGCTTGACAAAAATAAAGAGGTATTGGTCACCAATGACTGGGGAAAAATTGGGAAGAAAACTTGAAGAACTTTATTGGTAGCAGATCGCTCTTAAACATGACACTTTCACTCCATCACCATGATTGAGTTAGGTTGGGTTATACCATTCACCGGTCATATCACCATTGGTCCTCCGTACCATCCATTTTTGTGGTTAACGCTACCAACCCATCTCAGTGTTGCCAATATGTTCAAGAGAAGTCACTCAGAGAATTCACCAACCCAACTTACATCTCATCCACTACAATACCTTCATGCTTCATTCTTTCATGACAACCACCCTGAACCTTGTATCATCAGATCGTTTTCACCTCCACAAAATCGTTTGCTCCGTTTCGTGTCGTAGATGTGGGATTCATTGAGGTCCTCCTACGATGGGTCACTTCTTGTCGACATTAGCTCATGATCCAAGAAGTTGACTTAGGAACAACCCTTTCAATACTTTGAAGCTTGCATGCCTCAATAGCAAGTTTCTCACTTCCAGTGATAGGTTTACATCAATGGCCTTCGACCGGAAGATTTTGAGTGGTGTTTAACATTGATTCACGTATTCGCACCACGTGAATTGTACTATTGTACCTTTAGGGTCATCATCATTATCGGTGATTCCTCTAATGCCTATTAATAGCTTACATCATTGGTTAGTAATCAGGTGATGTCTTTCCATGTTAGACGTCAGAACATCCTTTCACATGGATCGACTTGTACTTCAGGCGAAGATTGAACGAGTTTGAAGACCCCAGATCTAGTTTCATCCATCTAGGCTTTGATATATTCAAGAAATTAAGGACTTCAAATGTATATCATAGCTGCACAGATAATCATCCAGGCTAAGGAATGATGGCTCTACCAGAATCATCAGTCTACCATACAAACGATTATTTGTCCAATCTACATGAAAATGAATTTATAAAGTTGAGAATGGGAATGCCCGCCTAGGCTAGATCATGAAAATATTATGAAGATAATTTATTGTATTGTATCTTATTACAGGTCACCTTCAAGTTCGAAAAACCTCCGATCGTCATGATAAAGCATTTCACCCGACATCAAAAGATTTACGACCTCATGCTTTAGGGCGCAACTGTTATAGACATATTTTGGCACTGAAACCCCAATCTCATATGTTCATAAACCAAGGGCTTCTAAACCCCAAAAAGTGTTGTTACACACCCTAAAGGAACAAGGTCAGCTGATTACATCATCTCCCAGAAGTTCTCCCTGAAAAACTACTCAAAACTGGTCAAAAATGGACCATACAGACTGCTCAGTGCTAAGGGTACGATGCATCTCACCTACTACATGCAGAAAGTGCGATGCATACTAAAAATACCTTCTGTAGGGTGCGATGAGTGAGATCAGACAAATGGGAAAGGTAGTTGGCTAGGCGGAAACCCAGAGAATCTTCTAGAAGCTACTCAATTAACACTTGCCTCTCTGAATTTGCCCAGGGATGAGTAAGAGATCATGAAATCTCCAAGTGGAACCAAGAACTATCAAATAAATGACACTAATAAAAACCCAAAAGCTGACTCACCCACCTGCAAACATCTATATATGGATCCCTCATCCTAGAGATCTAGAGGCTGGAATTTTATATCTTGTAAGGAAGTGCTGTTGGTTTCTCTATGGAACATCATAGTGTTGGGTGATCTAGCTTTTCATGCGGCGAAGAGGGATTTCATGCTGGGAGGATGGCGCTGGGTTAGATCAACGAGCTGTAATCCTCTCTTCTACTACTTCTATCAATAAAGCTATTTGAGTTTTCCTCCATATTCTTGTATATCTTTGAATCTTGTATTGATATATGCATT
>APFE031326661.1:172189-272448 GCA_000404065.3 Pinus taeda | reverse complement strand
TTTATAGTGCATTACCTTCATGAATTCCGATTGGGATATACATCCTAATAGGGTACTGACTACTTTTGCATTTGTTTCATACTTCTTCTTCTCGTCTGCATCTGTAGGAGTAGTTGAAGGAAAAACATAGCATGTCTCTACGATGTTCCAAACTTCTGTACGAAGAGATTCAAGATAAGCAGTAACTCTTACCTTCCAATAATTGAAGTTTGTCCCATCAAAAACCGGTGGCCTGATAGATGCTTCCCTCTCGTAGTTGCTCATGATGAAAGATCTTCCTTCAAGCAATCAAGCTTCTTCTGAAGGACTTGCTCTGATACCAATTGTTGGAAATAATACTAAGAGGGGGGATGAATCAGTATTATCAAGTCAAATATTCATTTTCCAAAACAAATGATATACGCTACTTCGGTTAGTTAAACACGCGTATATACGCATCTATGCAGAAGGCAAACCGCGTATACAAGGCAAGATTTTAATTTACTTTACCTTTCTGATGATGATTGTTAATCTGTGTTGCAGAAACAAATAACCAGTAACCAGAGACAATAAAACAGAATACAAGGACAATCACGCACAAGAACACAAGATATAAGGTGGAAACCCAATGTGGGTGAAAACCACCTGCTGCAATTCGTCTCTATCTTCTTTTACAATGTACTAGTGTAGTCCTTTACTAGTACGCAGGCTGCAACCTGTAGAGAGTTACAACCCTCTCTCGTTCTCGAGCTTCTCCTGGAAAGGAGCCACAACCCCCTTCAGCTCTTGCACTAGCCAAGATACTAGTACGTAGGTGCTGGCCTACAGAAGGCTACAACCTTCTCTTTCTTCCAGGGACCACGTTTCATCAATTTTCAGACTGGATCCATGAACGTTAAACAGTTATAAGGAAAATCTTCATTAACCAAACTCCTTTTCACCAACTAGATCTGAAGTTAAGTAGATACTCCTCTGCCAACTGTACCCAACCACAGTACCAGAAACCACACAACAAACCCAGAACACAGCAGAAACGACTAGATCACAACTTAAAGCATATACGCAATTTCAACAGTTTGCAACTTGTGTGCATACGCATCTGCGTATGGAACAACCTGCGTATACGTGCCTTTACTTCACCTAAACTGCATGTATATGCGCCCTCGCTTTACTGAACCTGCATATAGATCTATAAAAGACAACACGCTCTTCCAGATATTCAATCACTAATTAACCCAGATTATCAGACTTATAGATCAGACGAGCACCACACCTAGTAGATCAAAATCATACAAAGATACTATCATTTAGACTTAAATATTATGACCCATGAATAGACCTTATCCTTCCTTTTGTGCTAAGGTTCCTCCTTCCTTTAGATCCAGATCTGCATCACCATCCAATATACCAGCTCTAGCACTTTTCAGATCTTCAATCATAATCAGATGGTGATTTGTCACAAGATCTCTTTCCTTTTTATAGTCTTAGGCCTTCCCAATACCATGGTCCAAAACCATAACATTTCAATACCATGAACCCAAAAATAGGGATCGACACATCTGACGAGACGCCATGGTCCAAAACATAAGTTCAAGTTCCAAGATCTAACTGCCATGGACCAAAAGGATGATCACCAACATATACGCGTTTTTGAAATGTATAACCCGTGTGTATATGCGCCTTAGTCTAGATGATCCTACGTATATGACTTTTTCTACTTTCTGAGTGCCTGAACTGAGATCTGTTACCAAAGAAGGTTGCCATCAAGGACAACACCTGTGCCATAGCCCCAAACCTATGCCATAATGCCAACATTAATTTAATATTGAAAATAATACAATTATAAATATTCTAATTGGAGTTATTTCCGATGGTTAGGTGAAATGGTTATTAGTTTCTTCTAGTTTAAAATTGTCACTACTAACATAATGACCTATAATGCCTTGATAAATAGTCCTAATGACTTTGTGCCCTATAAATAATTTTGTATTTATTCAAGCTTTACAAACTCTTAAATAAATATACTTATCGGCTGACTTAGTACAACAACTTCATTCTCACCCTCAAACAATAAAAAAAAAACCAATTTTTTTTTAAACAAAAATGTAATACCTTGAAATCAATTACATGTAACAACAATAACTCATTTTCCACAAAGAAAACTACAAATTCATTGCAATTGCAATACATATAAATCCCTTGATAGCCGCTCATAAGCTAAAATTAGTGATCACTTGTAAAATGATATTACACAGGCAAAATAAGTCCACGAGCTTTTTAATAAACTAAAATTATCTCTACTCTAACCTTCGTTAACCGAGGTGACATCTACTTGGTTTCATAGGTTTGAAAATTATAGATATAAATAATAAAAAAACCTTAAAACTTTTTAAAATTTTCATAAAAATGATTTTTATATTATATTACATTTAAATTATAATAGTATTCTAGTTGAGGCTTCAAATTATGAGGAAGAAAAAGTAATCGTACTATTTGTATAAATATTAAATCTTGAAAAAGAACCAGATTTAAATCATTGCTTTATGTTGAAGGGAAGAAAAGTAAGATTCCACATGACAAATATGTTTAATATTTAAACATATTTTGATATTAAACCAGGAAAACTAAGCCAGTGGCTTTAGATTAAATGAAGGGAAAGAGGGGAAAGAGAGTTTTCATGGTAAAAATATAAATGAGAAAATAGATAAGACTTTAATTTTGACATCATATTTATGGAAAAAAATAAATATTATGGTTAGATAGGTGTTCACTGAATATTCAAGTTTCAACCTTAGTATCTCAGTCATATGATGATTATATAATAGGTAAGGGGACAAATAACGTGGTGGCCAAAGTGTTGGTCGTAGAGGAGCACAAGCTCTACGCTATTTTCAGAATCCATTAAGGGTGAGGCGAATAAGACACACTAGTCACTGAAGGTTATGGCAAAAGGAAAGGAGGTGACACCAATTATGAGTAACCAAGGTTTTTCTTGTGCTGGTAGGTTTAAGTTCCATCCTTCGAATAATTCCTCTTTGTTAACCTTGGTCTCAACCTTCGAGTGCAAGAAGTTTCCACAAAACCATAATCATGTTAGGCATGAGGAGTCAGGGACTTTTGACTCACACACTGTCAATGATAAATAGGGTTGAATGTAGAAGCCTATGGGTGTTGGAAAATGATGGAAAATCAAGTTGCATCAGCCCAAAGTGAATTTTTTGGGAGAAGCATTGAGGGTTAGGAAATTTTCCATAGTCTTAAGAGCCTGGGATAAGAATCCAACCCTTACTCTGGGTTGTGACGTAGACATGAGTAGAGTGACCAGTCTAGTGAAAAGGGCGTTGATGGGAAAATTTAACAATGTCATCCCTAGTAAGGAGAAAATTTTAAATTGGGTGTCTCATACTTGGAAACCACTACTTGACGATGCACCCAATGTTAGTCTACTCATGAACCACTAGATTCGTTTTCACTTCCAATTAAAAAGACCTTGAATTAATCCTCAAGAAACCCTAGGTGATTGACAATGGTAATCTTTGGCTCCAAAGATTACATGTTGGTTTTAACCCTTTTTTGGAGAAATCCAAGTCACAAAATCCATGGGTTAAGTTGGCAGGTTTTCCTCTAGAGCTCCAGACCAAACAAATTGTTGAAAAGGTAGCCAACAACATTGACATATTTGTATATTTTGATGATTTGTCTTTGGTTGCATTTGATAAAAGGATTATGTGGATCTTGGTAGAATTGGATGTGTCCCTTGGACTTCCAACAAAGATAAAGATTTCTCAAGTGCATTATTTGTTCAATCAACCCTTTAAATTCTCGAAAGTCTCGTTTAAATGGTTTCATTGTCATCATCCTAGCCATTTAAAATCCAATTGGTCAGGTATTCTGGGTAATGGTCGCAAATATAGGTTAATTGTTGACCTTGATATTAGTTGGGACCATTCTAATGGTTTTTAAGATAAAAAGGAAGTGTTTGGAGCATCGAGTCTTTTTAGTTACGGCTTGGGTGTGTGTAGTTTTGAGTGTGCTCAAAATGAGGAGTTTTCTTCTGGGGTTTGTCTAGATCAATTATTCTCTTGGGTGGGAGTTCCTTGCTCTCATTGTCGATTTCTTAGTTTCCTAAAGAGGATATCATTGTTGTCGTAGGGGAACAAAACCCTTGTAGGGTTTCTAAGATAGTTTAGATGAAAGACTTGGAAAATCCCAACAATGTTCTTGGTGAACTACCTATAGTTGGTTCCATATTTGATTTAGATTTTTCTCAGAGGATGAATTGGCTAAAGTTAGTGAGCTTGTAACTTTGGAAGAATTTAAACAAGTTTTAAAATAATTTTTTTATGGAAAAAAATCCCAGGCTAAAATGGGTGGAATGTTGAGATTTATCTAGCCTTTTTTTATATAATGGGGTAAGACATTATGAAGTTAGCGGAGGAGGCAAAGACATCTAGCTTGGTTTTTTGAGTAATAAATGCCACATTTGTTCATTTGATACCTAAATGTTCCAAGCCAAAGACCTTTAATGACTTCATATTGATTTATTTATGTAACCTGATCTACTAAGTCATTACTAAGATCATCTCTTGTAAATTAAAAGACAATCTCAGCAAAATGATCTCATTTCTTGTCAAATTCATGATGCCATTGGTATAGCCCAAGAGTCCTTCCATTCTATTAAGCTAAAAAATCTTGAATCCCTGGTCTTAAAAATGGACTTGGTAAAAGCATAGGACAAAGTAAATTGGGACTTCCTAAGGATGGTACTCCTTCAAATTGGTCTAGATTTGAAGGTCACAAACTAGATAATGGCATGTGTTCAATCAACACAATTTTTTGTGTTAGTGAATTGCTCTCTATCTAGTTTCTTCAACAATAGAAGAGGTTTGAGACAAGGCTTCCCACTTTATCCTTTGTTATTCCCACTTGTCATTGAAGGTTTGAGTATATTGACCATAAAATGCACAAGCAATCGTTCTTTAAAAGGGGTTAAGGTGTCTAAGTCTTTGTATATTACACATTTCTTGTTTTCGAATGATGTCTTGTTATTTGGGGAAGGTAGTGACATTGAATGGGAGGCTTTTTCCTAGAATCATTTATATTTTTTCCAAGCATTTCGAATGGAGGTCAACATCCATAAATCTATATTTCTGTAGAAATAGCTCAGGAAGAGACCCTAGCCACTATTAATGCCATTTCCCCATAAAGTGGAAGAATTAGAGAAAGGATTCAAATCTATGGGTTATTACTTAAAACCTATTTTTTACCACAAGGAAGAATGGTATTGGTTAAATAAAAAGATGGAAAAAAGAATAAGTAACTGGTGTTACATGTGGTTATCATTGGGGGGTAGAATGATTCTAGTTAATTTAGTGTTGGAGAGTATCTCGGTGTATTGGCTTACTCTCTCAAAGATACCAAAATATATTATAAGGAAAATAAGGCAAAGAGTGTTTAATTTTATATGGATAGGAAAAAAGGAAAAGGAAGGGTTACATATGGCTAGATGGGATATATTATCTCAACAAAAGAGCCTTGTGGGTTGGGGCTTCAAAAATAGGCACTAGTTTAGCTTAACCCTCTCAATGAAGAGTCTAAGGAGAGCATTATTTGGTACTAGTATTTGGAACTGCATTATCAATGAAAAGTATATCAAAAAATAAGTCTTTAGTTGACTAGTTGAGATCCAATGTTCAAAATGTATATAAAACTGGCTCAATCGTCTCGAAAGGCCTCATAGATTATTTCCTTTGGCTCTTCTCCTGGATTTCCTAGAAGGTGAGAAAGAGTAACCATATAATTCTAGATAAGGATCCCTTCATAGGAGGAGCATATTTTTATGAACTCTTTCTAGATTTGATTTCCTTCTTTAATGCACAAATTTTGTGAAAGTTGTGCCATGTTAAGAGAACAACTTTAATTTCAAGCTCTTATATACTGGAAAAAATCTATTAATTTGGCTCTTCAAGGGAATTTAGTAGTTGAATTGGATAACTTTGTATGTGGCTTGTATTCTAATGGCATATTATTAAATGAAGAAGGGGAGTTTATATTTTGGAGTTGGAATACTTAATCAGGTCAGGTATCTATTGGGAAAGCATCGAAGTTAATTTCTCTTTCCTTTCCAGCTCATAAATATACTTGACGATGTAGGAAATTATGGAAGTGGTACCTACCTCAAAATCTTACATGATTTTTCTAGCTCACTTTGGGTAATCATATTATCACACAAAATAACTTGCAAATATGGGGTTTTATTTTTCGAAAAATTTGCATACTTTGTAATTTTGAGTCAAAATATATAGACCATCTCTTTGTGTACTTCACCTTTGCAAAATATGTATGGAATGACACCATAAAAGTACTAAGCCTACATGTCTTTGTGTCTTCTTTCTCTTTTGAATCGCGTCTTCGTTTGTGGGATACAAAGATGGGTAGTCATAAAACTCTCCCAATCTTTATAGCTTGGGGAATTTGGAAAGCATGAAACAAATCCATTTTTGTAAATATTCCCTTCAAACTTAAACAATTAATACACAAGATTGTGGGCTATTTTAAGGAATGTTCGAAAATTCCAAAATCCCAAAATTTAAAAAATATAAGATATCCTATGTTATCACAAATTTTCTCACTGAATTTCTTTGATGGTGCTTCACAAGTAGGACTAGGTGGTGGGGATGCCTTTACCAAACTCTTAGGAATTCATACCTTCCATATTTTATTGCATAAAGGAAAGAAACATTAAGGAATAAATAATTTCTTGTTGGGCACTTCTATGTTTTGCAAAGTTTTGAAATTTTTTTATTTACAAGTCTTTGGTGATTCAAAATGTATAATTGATTGGTTGATAAGATTTTAAAATATATGTGTTTACTTTCTATAAGGAATTTTTTTTTTCCAAGAAAAAAATGAACTTTTTATTGCTATAAAAAGTTGCATATACATTCACAGCTCTATTGTTGTTATAACAGTTTTGCCTGCACAAAAAATGGCTCAAAAATATAAAACTTTCCTCTTCCTGAAAAGAGATCAGTTCCCCCAACAAACTGTCATTTTCTCTTTCTGATATCATGAGTCTGTTATGTTTCCTTTTTTGAGCTTATTGTGTCATGGAAAAAGCGCCCAAAAAATAAATATACCTCGTAGCAATAAAACTGTAAAAACAGGATCCTGTTTCAGCAATGTTTTGTAAGAACAATAAACAAAAAAGAGTTTGTTGTTTCACTATTTCTTGTTATAAATTTTGAGCATATGGAGGCTGGTTCAAAATGAGGCTCTCCCCGTTGATTTCTTCCATTATTCTCCAACTTCCCAGAACTTGTTCAATACCGTATTTAGAAAGTTTGTCTGCCATATCATTTCGTTCCCTGTATATATGATGGATGGGCAAAAGATTAAAAGAAATTTTTCAGGTGTTGAATTTCTTCAAGTAAAGGTTGCAAAACATAATTATGACAACTGCTACGACCATTTAACCAGTTGATTACATTTAAGGAGTCTCCAAAAATCTGAACTGTGAGGGTGTTTTTGTGAATCAACCAGCATAAGAGAAACTTGAGTGCTGATAGTTCTGCATAGTTATTTGTTCCATTTCCCAGTCTGATTGAAGCTCTTAGAGTGTGGTTGTTGTTTAAGTGGATAACGATGCCTGCCCCAACTTTGTTGTTCTGGGAGGCTCCATCAAAATAAGACTAGGGTACACCTTCCTCAATTTTCTCCTCTTCCACTTTCCGGGGTTCCTTCTCATCCTCAGAATCCGGGATATTTGAATATATGGACAAACATTGTACCATAATTGAAACTACCTCTAATTCTTTCTCCTGGAAAATGTTCCTATTTCTGGCAATCCAAATGCTCCAGCAGATGATAGGAGGCATATTCCTTAATTTCTTATCTGATATTTGGTTCCACCATTTTTGCCAAGCTTCAGCTAAAGACTACCCTTCCCATTGGATAGATGATTGAATGTACTTGTTCACCTCTGACCATACTTTTTTAACTAATGTACAACCAATGAATAAATGATCCATAGGTTCCGAATCATTTTTGCATAAAGTACACCTCCCTGGTCCTTGTTTGTTTCTGTCTTGGAGAGTGTCCCAAGTTGGGACTTTCCTTTTTAGGATACACCAAAAATATATTTTTGCTTTTGCTGGACATTTTAACTTCCATAACAATTTTTCCCACCACTCCAGATCTCCCCAGCCTCTTTTGGACATGAGAAATTTGTATCCAAATTTTGGAGAATAACTTCCAAAGTCCGCATAAGCCCAAATCAACTGGTCTGATCTGTCCTTTAGCCTTATGTTTGATCTGGAAAGTTCTTGCTTGAAGGTCTCCAACTCATCCCACCAACGTGGGTGGATATTCAACTCTTCTCCTGTCTTCCATGCTTGACCCCAAAAGGATGAAAATCCTATCTTCTCCACCTGGTTTAAATACACGAAAACTTTGGATGCAAGGTGTCTTATCAGACCTAGGGATAGAGCATAATTCTCGCTGCAACCCACCTAGGGATCCCTTCCAATTCAAATATTTTCACCATTCCCAACCTGCCAAGACAGACCTTGTTCAATAATTTTAAAAGCCTCAACCGTCGCTTTCCATATGGTGGACACCTTCCCACCGTTTTTTTCGGGATTCCTTATCCAGTCTTCTAATGGGGAAGGATCAATATATTTTCCTTTTACAATTTTTGTCCATAAATTTTCAAGCTTTATGATTCTTCACCCTGATTTTGCTGCCAGGGAGGCTGTAAAAGAATTCATATCTTTAATTCCCCATCCTCCCCACTCTTTTGGTCTTGCCACTTTGTCCCAGGCGATCCAAGGTAGAACAGACTCCTCCTTTGCTCCTGCCCATAAGAATCTGCTGTAAATCCTTCTTATTTTTCCCAGGATTCCTCTGGGCACCCAAGATAATGTAGCCCAAAATACAAGCATTGCCAGAAGGACTGATTTTATCAAAGTTAATCTTCCTGCTCTAGAAAACCATCTGAAGCTCCAATGTGAAATTCTAGCTTCTAACTTTGCTACTAACCAGGACCAATCTTGATTTTTGTAGTTTTCAGGTTTCAACCAAAACCCCAGGTATTTGAAGGGGTCCCCTAGTTTTGAAGTCTCTATAGGGAGGATGGCTGAAAGCTGGCTTATCGCCTGCCTATTTAGGCCCTTTGTTATAAGCTGATATTTTCTGTAATTTACTAGCATTCCTGTTGCTTTCATAAACAACTCAAGGATCTCCTTTATCTTTTTGAATTCAATCAGACTTCCATTACAAAAAAGGAGTATATCGTCTACAAATAGGAGATGAGTAATAAAAATGTTTTCCACCATCTCCAGACCTTTTATTGATCCTTCTCTCTTGGCTTTTAACAATAACTGACTCAATCCTTCAGCCGCAAGGAGGAACAACAAAGGGGAAAAAGGGAAATCTTGCCTTAGGCCCCTTTTCCCTTTGAAAAAAGGGGAGGCAGCCCCATTAATGAGCACCGCAAAACTGACACTAGTGATACATCCCATCACCCAATTGATAAAATCTATTTTAAAACCCAAGTGGGTTAACAACATCCAGATATAGGTCCAGTTGATTCTGTCATAAGCTATTGATAGGTCAATTTTCACCACAGCTCCTTTCTTTTTCATCAACTTTACATTGTGTATTATCTCCTGGGCCACTCCAATAGCTTCGTGGATTTTTCAACCATCCAGAAACCCAAACTGTTCACTTGAGATACATCTAGACAGGATTGGTTTTAATCGAGCTGCTATAGTTTTTGCTATGATCTTGTAAACACAATTGCATAATGAGATGGGTCTGAAATCCTCAAACGACTCAGGGTCATTTTTTTTGGAATGAGAGAAATAAATGTAGCATTGAATGGAGCATATATCTAACCCTTCCTTCTGGATTCCTCCACCACCTCTGTAATTTCAGAGCCTATCTTCTCAAAAAACTGTTGAAAAAAATCTATTGGCCATCTGTGAGGGCCAGGGATTTTGTTTTTTGCCATGGATTTTATTACCTTCTCCACTTCCTCCATTGTAACTTCCCCTTGTAAGCCTTTTTCTTCTTCCTCTTCCACATATCGGGGAAAACTTAGAGCTGTTCTGATCACTTCCGCTAAAGTAGTCCCTCTCTGTTCTGAAAAGAGACTTTGAAAATGGTCCCTCCCCAAGGATGAGAGTGATTCAAAAGTATTTGCCTCTCTTCCTTCTTCATCTTTTAATTTCCAGATGGTATTCATAGACCTTCTGCCTTTCACATAGTTGTGAAAGAATTTTGTGTTTTCATCTCCAGCCAGCAGCGAGATTGCCCTGCTCTTCTGCCTCCATTCCTCTTCTTTGTCCAATAATATTTTTCTTCTCTGCTTTTCTAGATTCATGATCCTATCTTTTGTATCCTGTGATTCATATCCGGTTGAGTCAGGATTTTCTAGGACCCCAAGCTCCCTATCAATATTGATTAGAGCTTTATTTTTTTCCTGCTTCCTTCTTTTTCCCCAATCTATTGTGGCCTTCTTCATTCTTTTCAGGTTTTCCATGAACAGGAAAGCCTTGTCTTCCATCGCTTGCCTGTTTGGATGTTGCTAAGTTTCATTGAAGAGCTTCCTGAAGGATTCCTCCTGCATCCAAGCGTCGTTGAATTTAAAAGGACCTGCAGGCATTTTTGGGGGTGAGGATAGTTCAAACAAGATAGGGAAGTGATCCGAGTTCCCTCCCTCTCCTATCCACTATCTAAACATCGGAATTCTAGAAGCAAGATCCTCACTTAAGAGAAATCTATCCAACCTTTTCGCAATCCGACCTTCCCCCATCCTCCGATTTCTCTAGGTAGGCTTTAGTTTTTGCAAGTTTGCATCAACCAACTTAAGCGAGGAAAGGGAATTTTGGAAAAAATATGATAGTGGATCTTCCCTAGCTGAGGGACCCCAGGCTTCCACTCTCCCAATAGAAAAATTCAGGTCTCCTCCTATAACCAAATTTTGACTTTTCAACGTGGAGTTAGCTAGGAGGCTATTCCAGAAAGAAACCCTCTCCTTACAGGGGCCATAGATGTTTAAGATGGTCAGAGGGAAATCTAGACCTGGGGATAAGACCTCCATCCCCAATCCATTGAAAAATCCCCATGAGTTCAATGGCTTCATTTTCCCTTCTCTAAACCCAACAACCACACCTCCTGAATGACCATGAGAATCCAAGGCTTGGAACTGCCATCCCAGGAACAGAGAGCCTAAGGATTTCACTACTTCTGTGTTCGATCCTAGAGTTTCCTGCAGCATAATGAAATTGGGGTTGTACCGCTGCATCAACTCCTTTAAAGCCAGTTTTTAGGTTTACTAGCTAAGCCCCTATAGTTCCATGAGAGGCAGATCATTTTGAAAACTTTTCACAGGGTTTCACCGCTCTAAGCACCCCAATTATTGACATTTGCTTCCCATCCTCCATATTATATTTTGCCTTAACATGTGCTTTTGATAAGGAAGACTTCTGCCCCTTTGCCTTCTTTCTAGAGGTCTGAGGGATCTCCATACCTATGCCACCAATCGGATCTACAACCTATGGTCTTTTATCAAGGGAGCGGAGATGATAATGGCATTCTGATTTTTGGGATGGGATTTTGGATTCAGTTATGCTGGTTGAATTTGCTTTCCCATCACAGTTCAGATCAATTTTTGGAATAGATGCACTTATAGATTCAACCCCTTCAAGGTCAATAGATGTAAGATTATGCGCGCTTGATATAATGCATTTTTTATTTTCTATGATTGGAGAAAGCATAGAAGGAGGGTTAGAGACCGGATGCGTACCCTTCGAGCCTTCCTGTGATTCTTTTGTGGTATCCAGGTCCTCCTTAATCGGTTCTGAGAGGGGGACTTCTATAGCTTCCTGACAGGGAATCTATATCTGCTCCGAGTCCCTCTGTTCCTCACTCTTCTCCAGCTCTTTATCGATCTCCTTTTGATTCCCCTTAGTTCTGGGAACTATCTCATTAGCTTTAAACTTCTTTTCCTTGTCATTTTCCCTCTATCTCCTTCTGCGTCGATATCCCAAGGGGCAATCCCTTGCCAGATGGCCATGCTCATGGCAACTATGGCACCTATAAGGCAGGTGCTCATAGTCCAAGAGATGGTCATAAACTAGGTATTTATAGTGGATCTTCATATTTCCGGGAAGACCCCCCCTGGATTGAGCATTACCAGAATCCTAGCGATGGATTTGTTCCTGGTCTCTACAAACGACATGTCCGCCTCCAACAAAGTGCCCAATGTATTGCCAATCAATCTGAAAATAGAGTCTACCCAAGGAAAGGATAGCAGCCTCGGTGCCCTCATCCAAACTGGAAAGGCGTCTACCTTATCTCGCTGGGCGTCAAACAGTGGAGTCTAGCATCTAAACAGCACAGATCATTTCCCAAAGGCCCAGTTTCGCTCCAGGACCCAATCCACCATTTCTTTCTTATCGAATTGTATCATGAACCACCCTTTCGCTAACACCGAGACTTTGAAAGAATGTCCCAAAATATTTAGCCATTGCTGTTCAGCCCAATTATGAATAAAATGTACCGAAAAATTCTTCCCTCTTGCTCGCCCAACCACTATATTTTCTGCCACCTCCATTGCCTCCTCAATCTGAACGTCTACTCCAAGAATCAGCTTTGCTTCTGGGGTTTGCTTTACAGCTTTTTGTTTTTTCTGTTTTGCCCTAGTTTGAATTTCCCCTAGATTTCCTTCTCTGTCTTTCACAACCTCCACCCTCCCTAAATCTTCTGTATTCTGGGATGGGATCTTTTTCCCAACCAATTCCAGATCTAGGGCTTCCACATTTGTTCTGTCTCCCCCAAGTTCCCCAGATCATATTCATTCACCTGCCCCTTTCTCAGGCCCTTCCTCCTCCGGCTGCCATACTGCATTATCACGCGGGACTTTCTTCCTTTCATCCTCCTTCACTTTACTTCCTTCTACCCCCTTATTTTCCGGAATGTTTCCCTCGGTCCTCGTTAAAGAGGTTCTTGATATGGCCTGAGGACTTCTTCTCCTTGCCTGTCCGAGGTCCTCTTTTAACCCTGCACTTGTGTTTTGCCAAGACCATTCTTGGCTCGCTATCCACAGACAACGTCTTCGAGGCCTCCATTACAAAACTGAGCACAAGTTAGGTCGATTTGAGTACTTACTTGAGAAGCTGAGAGGATTTCAGGTTTATGGGTCTCCTCCGTTAGTCGATTTTGCTTAAGTGAAGTATGGCATACTTGGTCATCCTGGATCCTTCGAGATTTCAACCTCAGGTTTTCCTTTAGATCGTCACCCGCCAAGACAATAAACCCCAGGACCTTCAGATCTGAACTTTCCTTCACAGTCTTGTGTGAGCTACTTTCTCTGAAGAATAGTTCCAGGTTCTGGGTTGAAAGCTCCTTACCCCAAACCGATGAAATGTCTTTCGGTTCAGGGTCCAGCTCAATGGATTCGCCTGGGATTACCATGTTTAACCCTCTTAATTACCTTCTTAATTTTTAACTGCACAATCACGATGTGTTCTCCTACGGGTAAATGCCTTGGACTAGGCGGTGATTCCGTCAAATGGTCGCTCGGACAAACTGACAACGGGTTCCTATAGACTTGGGAACCACCCTTATTCCCCGGTTCCCTTTCACACTGTTCCCAGTCCTCTGCTCCGGACAAGTGTCTGTGCCTGTTTCCCTGACTTGTTATCCTACCTGCCCACTAGCGGCTCCTCCTTCCTCGCGTACCTGGTCTTCCATGATCCCCTTAAGCCTTTGGCCCTTTCGGTCGCATGCTTCGCTCCTGCGACCGATTGCTAAAGCCTGTGGTCTCCATCCCTCAGAAGATCTAATTGGGATCATTCAACTTTCTATAAGGACATGATTATAGATATGAGGAATCTTTTTTAGTATCTCTCCTTTTAGTATATTCACTAGGAATGGAACTCTCAGGTGTATTCACTATCGAAAAAGGGCACTTAGCTTAGAAGAAGGTTTCATCTTTTATGAAGAGTGGTATGGAACCTCTTTGATAAGAAGGGAAATTCTTCCTCTTACCACATGGTTTTAGTAATCCTTTGACAGGACCAAATCTATATTTTTCTCTCACATAGCAAGTCAAGGTAAATCAGGTTTCGTAAATGAGGTGTTGAACAACGATAACTTAGTCTATTGTGTGATTTTTTTGGATAGAAAATGCTTTTTTTGTTTTTTTTTTTTTTTTTTTTTTTTTTTTTTTTTTTTTTTTTTTTTATGTTGGATTTAGTATGCAGTGTAATTTCGTTATACAAATACTTAATACTCCTAAGTTATGTTGTAGTATCTAGCTCTATATGCATATTCAAAATTATAGGTATAGTTTTCTTGGTAACTTGGATTGTTATTTGGACAAGATTGGATTATTGTCTATGCAATATTTTTTGGTGAAGCTTGGCTTTCATTTTACAACATATGTATGTAAACTTTAATTATTTCTCAATGAATAGCAGGATACAACAACCTTCAAATATAAAAGAAAGAAAGTTCCAACCCTAGTATTTGTAACTTCACATTTAAAGTTGGCAAGGAACCTTAATGAACCAAAAATTCAAACTCTGTTTGACAACCTTAATAAAACTATGATTATAATGTACACACTCGATGATTTTTGGGATTATCTTGTTCTCCTTAGTTTCATGGTATGGATATTCTCAATCGATTGGAACTATGGTGATCAAGCCTTTATTATAACATACACAAAGGATAATTTTTGGTATTATCATGTTCTCCTTAGTTTCATGGTATAATTTCTCCATGTTAGGGGTTTTGAGAACTTCAAAATATTTAATTGGAATTATTCTTTGTGTTAGCTACCTATAACAATAGGTTTCATTTTTCATGATTGACAAGGGAAGTGCCAATATGATCTACTTTGGTGATGCAAAGATCTCATATTCTTGTGGAAGAAATATACTTGTTTGGTTAAATGTTGCCCTACTTCTGGATGGGTGATCCAACAGCCTAAGCTGGGTCATGCCATGTTTCAATTTTTTGTTGTAGATTAGAGAAAGAAACCTGTCCAAACAGCTCAATCTTGGTAGGTAAAGTAGATAGGTAGTGAGAGAAGGTTCCCAACTGCTTAATCTGGGGCCTTGGAAGCAATAAGGGTAGCTTTAGATAGAAAATCAAAATAAAGCCAAAGGTTAAGAAAAAGGCACAAAAGGGTTTGCAAATCTAAGTGCACCCTCCTTGGAGTAACAAAAAAATGCTAGGCAATAGAGTGGGTAGGTAGATGGGGTTGCAGAAAGCATGGTTTGTGACATTTCACTGACCTAAAGGAAAGGTAAAAGCAGGATGCCAGTGAAGATGTTCTATTCACAGCAGTGTTACAACAACTTAATGAAGCATGTCTAAGTTCCAGTTTTCCCCATCTCCTTCATGACTAACATCCCTATGCCACCCAACTTCACAAAGAAGATCAAAGTGTTTTGTTGGTTCTAGTTTCTTTAATAGCCACATTTCTTGTGCAAAATTCTTTTCATTTTGATCTACTTCCTAAGAGACTAAGTTAATTTCATACAAACTCAGTATCCCCCCCCCCATCCACCTCTTTCATTCATATTAACTACTAACTTATTACTATCTAACTCCCCATACCCCCTATTCCCCTATTACTATGTAAAACTTGCAAAAAACCCAAAAAATCTAAGTATCCCCACCCTCGAGCATTATAGCTCTAGGTGTGGTTTTGAAGGTCTTCATGCGCTAAAAAAACCATTTGAGCGCAACCCACAGAGCGCCAAAGAATTAATCCTAGGGATTAATCTGAGATTTGCTCGGGTTAATAGCCTTAAACCCGCTTTGATTCTAAACCTTTGTAAAAACCCATTTAACCCGCAAATGTTGAAAACAACCTGGAAAACCCACTTTTCCAAAGTTTCCACCAGGCGCGATTTTCAAAAGAAATTAATATTTAATTCTACCTGCCGCCGAATATCGCCCACGCACCTTATCGCTCCGTCAACCGTCGGATCTAGGCCCTCCCATCCGACGGCCCACATCATATCAAACGGGCATCAGCGCCCGAAAGTTACCTTCCCAGAAACTGTCAGAGGGTGACGTCAGGCCTCCGCCACGTGTCGCCCCCTAGGGTCTCTCGGAGCGCCCTCTGACAATACCGCGACCATATAGAGGGCGGTTCGAGAAAACCCGCTTACCACTCCGCTAAACTGCCTGCCCATGCCATCGCCACGGCCCGCCCATGTCACGTCCGTTTGGCGCCCTGTCAGCACCCCTGACCGCCAGCGCTCCTGCATGTCTGCCACCTATGCAATCCCCGTGGACCACTCACTGACCGCCACATCACCCGATGACGTCATGCTGACGTCACTCGACCCGGACCCCACCTAATCATGTCATGATGACGTCATGCAAAAAGCGCGCCAATGAGCCAAAAGTCCATATTTAGCCTTTTTTTCGCGTTTTTCTCATTTTCTCACTGAAAGAACCATTGCTCTCCTCTGCATGAGAATTACGTCCACTGCCGCCAACCTGTTGAAATCGACTTGAAGAGTGCTGCTGCCTGCAACCCACCTGTACTTGTCACCATTACCGGCAATTCACCAGGTATTTACCAAGAGCATCCTTTCAGAGCTAAGTTACGTCCATGTTTCTCCAAAGCTGAATTCACAAGAGTAAAACAAACCTGTTTTTACCATTAAATTCCCGGGAAAACTAGCATTCCCCACAATTGCAAGGTCTAAATTCACCTACTGAACCCACATATATCTACCCTTCCCCAAATTCCCATTTTTACCGCGCATTCATGGACTGTAGACCTAAAACAGCATAATTCATCAGGAAAACTGAGTTGCCTGCTCCTCAAATCTATCAAATTACTCTTGTTAAGCATCTGCACCATTATCACACCTCATTACCCTTTTTTCCTCTGCAAAATTAACCCTTTGTGCTCTCCTGCCCGCTAAAACCAGTTCAACACCAAGTCATAACCACTACTTAGCTATGGAGACACGAATAGTCCTAAATATTCAACCTCTGAATGCCCCACACAGAGAGATGGAATGGAAAGCCCTAGGTGATAAAGATTACCATATGTTGGACTCCATGCCCATGACAACCAAGTTTAATATTCACCTGATGAATGAAATAAAGGCCCAACATCTCAGTGGGACTGACACCTTGGGAATTTGGGATTCCCACATACTCATTTACAACCTCCCTCAAGTTAATGTGCTACCAGACTTGATAAAACAATGCATGTCAAGTTATGATCCCAGCCAAAGAGTTGTCCTCAACCCCTCAGGCTCAGTACTATTCCATATCACCCCTAAGACTATCAATGAAATGCTGCACTTTCATACTACAAAGCCCCTTACTCCTCTCTCCCTCTAGGACCTGATAACAAAAGGGGGCAACTTGTCTAGGGATCAGATTTCCAGGGTTAACCAGTTGTTTATTCAGTCTAAGTATCAATCTATGACTGCTTCCCTTCCCATAGCATATCCATATCTCAATGAGCTGGGGAAAATGATGGTAGATTTGATCAGTTACATCCTGGGTTATAGGACATATGAGGATGTGGATGAAACCATCATAGCAATGTTGTCCATTTTCTCCCCAGGGATGCCTTCTGCTGTACATTATGACTTTGCCACTTTCATTGCCAATAAGATTCATGAGCAATTTATGAATATGGAGAGGGAGAAGGTGTTTAAGTACACCAGGTACATATATCATTTATTCTTATTCTATTAGCCTGATGCCTTCCCTGTCCCTCTGAAGAAGCTAGATAACCAGGGACGCCCAAGGTCGATTGTGTTTTGGATTGCGGTTTGCCATCTTCTGCCTTATTCACCACACACCTACTATGAATTTATTGATCTATTCATTCATCCAGCTATGACCTTGTTGTTGGGTGCCCCTCCCCCAAGATTGACAGAAGAGATGCAGAGAATCCTTCAACTCTCTAACGCTTACAACATTGGTGATTGGTACTTCTACCAACACCATACAGTAATCAGAGTATATGGCTGTGAGATGAGTCCTTATAGGCTGCCAAAATATGTCCCTATGAGGCTCTTTGCCCTAGAGTACTTCAGGCAGTTTGGAAATGCAGAATTTGTCCATTTCCAAGCTAAAAACAAGAAGGTGTAGCTAAAAGTAAGAAATCAGCTGGGTCCCTTCTTGTACAATAAGAAGGAAGAAGGGTGGAGGGAAGCTGATAGGATTCTAGAGACCCTCAGACTTCAGAACAGCTTCAAGTGGGTGCCTTATGACCCTAATCACTTCATTTCCCTTAGGAGGATAAAGTATAAATTGGGTGGCTATGTCCATGTGAAAATCCCTCATGTTGAGAAGTATGCCAATGCCCTAAGCTGGGAAGAAGGCACATTAGAAGAGCCAATTAACAAAGAAGAAATGCTAAGAAGAGAAACTAGCAATATTGAGAAAGAGGCTGACTTGGAACATTGTGGGAAGGTTTCTTCCTCCTGTCAGAGGCAAATTGGAGTAGCTACCTCATCTTCCACAGCCCAACAGCAAGTAGCCGGAGTTTCCCAACAAGAAACAAATAAAGGCAAGGGCAAGGAGGTGGAGCAGGAACAATCACCTCCTAGAGCACAACAACAAACAAAGCAGCAGATAGAGCAGCAACTAGAGCAGCAACTAGAGGAGCCACAAGAACAGCAAGAAGAGCCTCAAGGAGAGGGGCAACCTATGCAGCAAGAACAGATGGCTGAGGCCCCAGCACCTACTGAGCAACAGGCTCAACAAAACATGCCTTCTGGGCAAGATAAGATGGTGGAGACCTCAGTACTCCAGACTCCACAAAAAGTGGAAAAAGGAAAGAAGAGGGATAGAGAGAAGGAGACTCCCCTTACAACGTCCACTAATCAAGGGGAGAAAAGGCAAATATTAAATCCCCTCTCTGAAGAATAAATGCTTATGGGGCAATCGGTGATAATGGGCCCATCAAGCATGGAGGTATCCGCAAGTTCCTTTCAGCAGGAACCAGAGAGAAATCTTGGAGGAGAAGTCAGCTCCTCAAGCCATCAAAGAAAAGTAGAGGTGAGCATCAAGCAAAAGTTCACTGATATCAAAAGAAGAAATGAGCCACTCAGGCTCCAAATCTACAATCAGTTGCTGAAGATGGCCCCCACAAATCAGTAGAGGCTCATGGCAGCCTATGACATTTCAGAAGGAAAAATGACCATGAGTCATTTCAGGCCCACCACGGTGCAGCCACAGTCAGCTGCAGATTACATAAGAACCAACCTGGAGGTTATTGCAAAAGAAATTCACCCTATGGACCAAATAGAACTCCATAAGCAAACGGGTGAAATGGTCTATGCAACGTTGGCAGACAAGACAATGTTGGCAAAAAGGCTGGAGAACAACCTAAATAATATAGCTGCCCAACTAGAGTTGGAGAAGGAATCTTCCTTGGCCAAAGACAACAAGATCAAGTCTTTGGAAGATATAATTATAGAGCTGGGGCATGACCCCAAGGATCCCAAAGCCATACAGTCACTGCTGAAAATAAGGGATGTAGACTTGGCAGCCCTAAGAAAGAAAGTAAAGCTCCCAGCAACCATTCACCCCCAAACAGATCAGGTTGCTCAGCAGAAGCAAGAACAAGAAATAGCTACATTGCTGGTAGCACTGCACAAACAACTTGTGCAGACAGAAGGGAGGTTGGAAGACACCGAGGCTGCACTACAGGAAACCCTACAGCAGAAAGAGGGAGGTCAGACTTCTCAGCCCCCTCCACAGGTTATTAACCTTGAGGAGCCTCCAAAGACCACTCCTCCTCACATAGAATCAGCAGCAGCACTGTCCACATCAGTAGCAGAATCATCAACATCAACAGTAGCAGCCTCTACAGAGCATGCTCCAAGCTTGGACATGCAGAAATTGTTAAATGAGGTCCAGGTCCTAGAGGCCCAGATGACAGAACTAAATGGAGCCAAGGATGAGTTGGCCAAACTAAATGAAAAATATGATAAATCAAAGCAGAATGTGGCTGAGAAAGGGAGAGAAATAAAAACTCTCAAGGAAAGAATAAAAGAGTTGGAGAAGGAGCTCACCCTTGACAAAGTGGTGGGTGAGATGAGAAGAGTTTTGTGGACCCACATTGGCCAATCAATAACGGACCAATGGCAATACATTGAAACCATTCATGAGAAAATGGAGCTCATAGGTAAAGCGCAAAGGGAAGTGCATAGAGCAAGGGCATCTCTAGGCAGTATGCCTGAGGTAGCCAACAGATTGATCAATGTGCTCAATAACAGGACAGGCCCTCAGCTGGAAGCAATTGGGATCACCAGCAGGACGGAGACTATCCAGCTAGTTTAGAGGGTCCTCACACTGAAAATCCTAGTATAGACATTGGACAGAAGGAGCCAAGATATGCAAGCAGAGGTAAACAGGTTCATGGATAAGTTTGCTGCATTACAGGGCAGAGGTCTCCCCATCTTACTCAACAGTGCAGGAAAACTTCTATCACATGAAGTTTATGCTAAGAAGGTGAACACATTTGCCGCAAATTAGATCAGCTCCCAGGATACAGGGCCAGCATCTGGGCAAAGTCTTTATGAGAGAATAGAGAATCTATTCTTTATTATGAATGAGATTAACCATCTGTTTGAAACGCCTCCAAATTTCTACAAATACGCAGAGGCAGATGAGACCATGGATGCAATTTTGAGGCATCAATTGCCTACGCAGGATTGGTGGGCCTCCATGATACAATTATTATTATAAACAAGAGGCTTCATCTGAATTTTGTCATCAAAATATATAATTCATCACCTTCAGAAAGTGTGATACACATACTATGACAGAAAGGTGGAATGAGCCACCTTAGCATGAAGATTCAGCCACCAAAAACAACAACGACAACTACAGGTAGTAGGGTCGAGAAAAAGCTTCAGCATGACAGAGCATAAAGACACATCATTCACATCGATCAGCATTAAAGCAGAAATGCTCAACCGACTCACTCTCTTCCAAAGGTCAAGAAGAGGTCTGACAGCATTAAAGACCATCTATCTTACACTCAGACTAGCAATAACGTTCTTATCTGATATTTGTAAAGTTGGTGAGCATAGTTAATGTATCAAATGACTCAGCATTGAGATATTTTGTAAAACCTATTGTATATATTCCCCCTCGCATACACTACCAAGGGGTTGGTGATTATTGTTATTTTTTTGGTTGTTTCTCTTATGAAGAACTGAGAACTCGGCTGTAACTTTCATAAGGATGTGATTAATAAAGCTTGGAGTTTACAGAAACTGAGTCTTACTGGTGCATGTTGTGATTGGAACCATTGAACGCTACAGGATTCTAGTGCTATGACTTGATATAATAAGTGTTTCTCTATCTCTGTTAATTTTTTTGTTATTTATTTTAACACATCCCTCTCACATGTTGTTCTGAATCTAGGAAAGAAAGAAAAAGAATAGCTCATGATTTGTCCATGGAGACACCCTCATCTCAATCTAATTTCACTATAAATGTTTTCATAACTTTCAGCTATTTAAATTGGAATTCTTAATTGCTCAAATAAGCTCTGAATACCTCACAGTCACTATTTGGTAATTCATTTATGCTACTAAGTAGGGATTGTCGTTCAAATTTATATCACACTGTTTGTAACTCCATATCTCATTGTTTCACTCACTAAATTGGAAATTATATTAACAATAGCCATCTAGCCTTGTAGTAAAACTTTCTCCATCACAGGCACCAGAACTATCTCATTTTTCTGACTCCATATGCCCAACGGATTAGCATCTTCTGAACTCTTCATGCCCTTCTTACAACAAAATTTCATCAACCAAAGTCTCAAACAGGAAACTAAAACTTTAAGCTAGCCCAAGATACTCACAAAGCATAGCTGAAACTTAAAGAGAGAGCCCTCTCTGATTATAGATAGGCTAGGATCTATAATCCAAAGGTTGGTTAGTGGTTACCCTGGCCGTATTCCCTTGGGAGTCATAGGGAACAACCTGGGTGTTGACATAGCCCATCTGCTTTTTCAATTGCTGACAAAAGATGCAGATTTTGTGTGGACAGATGATTGTGATGCAACCTTTGTGAAGATCAAGGAACTTGTCTGTAGTGCTCCGATCCTTCGAGGGGTGGACTGGACATTACCATTCCATATTCATGCTGATGCTTCTCAGACATCCGTTGGGGCAGTTTTGGGACAACTAGTGGATAAGTACCATACGCAGTCTACTATGTTAGTAAGAACTTGGCTCCTACTGAGTTGAACTACAGAGTGATTGAAAAAGAATTCCTCATTGTCATCTATGCCATCAACAAGTTTTGGTATTATATTACTGGGTACCCCACCTTTGTACATACTGATCACGTAGAAATCAGGTATTTGATGAATAAACCCATTACTCTTGGTCATATTACAAGATGGCTTTTGTTACTTCAAGAGTTTGACATTACCATAATAGATAAACCAAGGAAGGACAATGTAGGCTAGAAAATAATGCTAAAGGTACAAGCATCGAAGATAGTTTTCTAGATGAACATCTTTTTGCAATTTTTGCTAACACTGTGTGGTATGCAGATATTACTATTTTGCTACAGGGAAGGTACCTCATCATTTTCCATATGGGGATCAACAAAAAATTATTCATCATAGTACCCGATATTCAAGGATGGCAGGGTACCTCTTTCATATAGGGGTTGACCAACAAATTCAATGTTGTGTATCAGAAGATCACATCTATGAGATACTGAAGGCTACCCATGATGGCCCTAGTGGAGAACATTTTGTAGATAAAAGAATAGGCCACAAGGTGCTACAAATGGGATACTATTGGCCTTCTATCTTTTGTGATGCCCGAGATTATGTTCGAAGATTTGACAGTTGTCAACAGATGGGACAACCTAGGAAATCAGATGAGATGCCACTACAACCCTAGATAGTCCTTGAACCTTTTGAGAAGTGGGCCATTGACTTCATTGGACCCTTCAATCCACCTTCTCACCAAAAGGTTTACATTCTGGTCTGCATTAATTATGTGACTAAGTGGGTGGAAGCCAGAGCTATTGCGAAAGCAACAAAATAGGTGGTTACAAATTTTCTTTTTGAAGAGATTTTTGCTCGATATGGTACTCCAAGGGAGATCATTTTAGATGGGGGAGCAAAGTTTACATCTCACATGATAGGAAGGCTTATGGACAATTAGAAAGTACAAACAATGTATTGGAAAATATCTTGACAAAAACAGTAGCAGGTCATCGCTGGGATTGGTCTCAGAAACAACCAGAAGCTCTTTGGGCATATTGGACAACATGGTGGAATACAATTGGGTTTTCACCATTTGAGTTAGTCTATGGGAAATCCCCCTTATTCCCAGTAGAATTTGAGATCAGCATGCTCAGAACAACTTTGGAAGTAGGATTAGACTTATCAAAGGCCCAGAAACACTGGCTGGAATAGCTAAATGAGTTAGATGAGATTCGTTCAGTGGCTATCTAGAAAACTACTTCTATTCAATAGCAAAGAATGAAGTGGCACGATAAATTTATTAAAAACAAGGTGTTTCATACAGGAGATTGGGCATTTCTCTATGAATCCCAATTCAAGGATTTTAAAGGGAAGCTTTGAACTTGTTGGATTGGACCCTATGTTTGACAATGGAACAGTCAGATTGATTACAGTAGATGAAACTCATACTTCCTTCCTAGTGAATGGACATCATCTGAAATTATACCACTGTCCAGCTTCAAGGATGCCTTCATCAAACATCTCTCTGATAACTCTGGTTTGATGGTTGTTGGTGCAGAGGATGCTCTCTCTATCGTATATATGTAATATGATGTTACTACTTACTCGTTTGTCTTTTGGAGGGATAATGATCGAATTATGACAAGAAGAAGCTGAAAGAAAAGTTTTCCAAGGAATATTTCATGCTGTTACTCTGTCACTACTATTACTCCTAAATTTTTTTCTAAGTGTTAGGTACTGTTACTCCACTGTTGCTGTAACTTCGTCGGTACTGTTACTTCGCTGCTACTGTTACTTCGTCGGTGTTGTTACTCCGCCATTGCTGTTACTCTGTCGGTGCTATTACTCCGCCGTTTCTGTTACTCCATCGGTGATGTTACTCAACTATTGCTGTTACTCTATCGATGTTGTTACTCCACCGTTGTTGTTACTCCATCGGTGCTATTACTCTGCTATTGCTTTTACTCCATCAATGTTGTTACTCCATCATTGATGTTACTCCGTCAGTGCTATTACTTCGTCGTTGCTATTACTCCATTGGTGTTGTTACGCCACCATTGCTGTCACTTCACCGGTTATTTTTGTTGTTACCCCACCGCCAGGTAGGTCACTAGGTATGCCTTTGTTGACTCTTACAGATTTAATTAAAATATTCCATTAAAGAGACTAGTACGTGTCACATACGACCGCATTTAAGTTTGGGGGGTCCCATCATAAACAAACAATGACATACTTTAATTGTATTTGTACCACATCATTACCAAGTCTGATGTGAATGAGAATGAAAAAAATTTGTGATTTTGCAATTATGATTCCAACGCATTGGGATTTGAATTCATACACAAAAGACCTCATCGGTCTTTTCCCGAGTACACTACATTTAATTACCGTAATCATTTATTTGTACTGCCAAAACTCGCCATCATTCACTGGTTTTTCTGAGAATTTACCCGTCACTTTCACTACCCTTTTACCTAGTGGCCATCATGTTGTTACCATTGCTACTATTAGTGTGGATTGTGGTTGCTATCCCCCTACGAGCCAACTGTGTCCACCGTGCTATTATCATTGCTACAACAATGGGTGGGTTGGCTGTGCACCATGAGCTAGAGGTTACAATAGTGGTCTGAAACAATCGGGAAGTATGAAATATTTTTGTAAATGTAGGTTGGACACCTATCTTGACACGTTCCAGGGGTTCAACGAAGAAATTACAATTTAATTTACACTTAATTTAGGTGAGGAGAGCTCTTGGGTTCTGGGGGTAGAAATCCCTGTCACAGAGGAACCCATCGCGTTGGTCAGCGGGCTACCCTAGCAAGGACAAATTTGGTTTTCATGAAGAACATCCCTCCCAGAGTTCCCTGAAGAATTTTTGCAAGCTGGTGAGAATGTCATCCAGAAAGGCCGAGGGTATGACTGAAATTCATTACCACACCCATGGGGTGATGTAGCAGGTTTTGTGATGAGATATATAACCTGTGAAGGGAGGTATACCACTATATTTAAATATCACTTCAAAGTGTTGGCTCACCTCCAGTTTCCACAGTCGAAAGCTTTTTCATTAAACATGCCTTTCTTTTTGTTAAAAAGCCTCCAGCTGATGGCATAATGTGCTCAGTGTTCACGGTAAGTTACGACAGTTATCACCAACCATGGGCTAGTTCAGCTATTGGTTAGGCATGCAGTTGCCCAGTTTCAAATCCTGTGGGAAACATTCTAGGAATCTACAGAGGAAGAGATAGTAGCTATTATAACTTCTAGGGAGGAAGAGCCAGAAGCAATGGAGGAAGAACTGGTAGCAGAGGAAGAATATGTGGATCAAGAAGAACTGGAGGAAATGGAGATGGAGACCGAGGAGTTAGAACAAAATAGAGAGCTTGAAGTGGAAAGAATAGTGAAGGCTATTACACAAGAACCAGCCTCAACTGTGGAACCAATGGAAGAAGAAGTGTTGCCGCAAGAGAGAGATGATATACAAGAAGTTGTTAGCAACATGACCAAGGTTATCCCACAAGAGCTAGCCTTGACTGTGGAGCTAAGGGAGAAAATCAACAGCACCATAATGGGAGAAGAGGTACTACAATAGGCTGAGGTAGAAAAAATTGTCAGCATTACGGCTGAGGCTACCCCACAAGAACTAGCCTCAACTATGGAGCCAATGGAGGAAGGCAGACCAAGACAAGAGGGGCTAGAGGCTAAAGGAACCATGGGATCGACAGGAGGAGAAACTATGGAAATAATGGAGAGGGTCAACACGGTGATACAAGAGTCCACTTTTATCAATGTCGTGCTGGAAGAAATAGTGCCAGCATCAGCCGCTCAAGAAATGATGGATACGGGTGGTGGTGTCACACAAGAACCACCACCAAACTGTCCAGCTCCGGAAATTGTGGAGGAATTAGATCCTGAGGTTGACACTGTTCCACAAGAACTAGTGTTAACCACGGGACAGGAGATCACATAGGAGAAAGTCTCAACCCAGAGTGGATCTATTGTAGATAGAGGAAAATAGCTTGAGATCACAGTGGGTTCAGGATAGACCAGGTGGAAAACTGCTTTCAATCCCATTTATATTTCACCATCCCAAGAGGAGTGAGGGTATCTAGCTCTCCCCAACATGTAGAGGAGGAGGTTATCATTCCTCCTATTTTGAAATTCGATGGGTCAATCAAAGGACCAATTGCCATAGGTTTGTTTGGTCATAGACTCCCAGCGAGACCTTGCCGAGGGACAAAGGGAGGAAGAATACCTTGCAGAGCCACAAGCACAACAATTGGGTGAGGAAAACACTGTTCGAGCAATAGGTACCTTGAAACCCAAACAAGAGGAAGGGGTAGGCATTTATCAAACAGGGGAACCAGGAGGGGAGATTCCAACTGAAACACTGATGGATATCCATCTAGTTGATCCACCACCTACTGAGACATATTCACAACGGGTCAAGGTAGCAGTTACTAAGGAAGAAACTGCTCCCGAGGAAGAGGGACCAAGAAGAGCAGTCCTGACAATTGAACCTGTGGATACTCCCTTGAGTAATCCACCACTGCCAAACTAGTGGCAGGGCTACTCGAGGTGGTAATGGAGGAAGAAATGATTAAGGAAGAGAAAACAGTGGAGGAAAACTCGACAGTAGGTCTAGCAGACATTCCCCTGAGTGACCGACCTCTTGCTGAACCGGCTATACTATCAGATGAGGTGGTTGTCAAGTTGGAATGTATAGAGTTGTTGCAAGCAATGGAGTCTTCCCGTTAAGCATAAATATTAGCTGCAATTCAGGGATGAGATGCGCTAAAAATAGAGGTTAGGAGGCTGAGAAGGCAGGTGCACCAGCTAAAGAAATAGGTGAAGAAATATAGGTGGCGGGATAAGAAGCCTGTTGGGTCTTGAAATTGTCATTCATTTCCATTACACATTCACTATTATGTCCATTATATCACCTCCATTTCACCTTCATTTCACTACCATGTCACTACATTCATCTCACTTTCATTATCATTGGGTCACATTTATGTTTTTCCAAACTTTATTAATTCTTAGCATTTTTAAGTGAACTTGTGGTTAAAAATTAGAAAATAATGTGCATATGCTTATACCTAACAAGTGGGATGAGATTGTTGACTTGTGTAGGTCGAAAGGAAGCATCTAGAAGACCTTTATGTGGCATCCTAAGGCCAAATTCGAATTTGAGTGGAGAGGATCATGGGATAATGAGGATATGTGTCACATTTCCTTTTTTTTTTTGAAACTCTAAGAAGACATGTGTCTTATCATTTCTTATTTTGATTAGAACTCTAGAGGTATAGGGAGATATTCATGGACTCTCATTAATGAGATGACTTCTTATCTTTTTGTATAAATAGGAGATCTCTCTCCTTCATTTGGTAGCTTTTGGTAACTTTTGTAGCTTTGGAAAGCTTTGGAGAGCTTTGTAAACTTTTGTAATTTTGAAGAATTTGAATAAAGCTTTGATGTTCCCAACATGGAAGGAGATGTGAAGTAGATTTCATGGAGCATATTAGAATGTAAGGTAGAATAGATTTTATTTGTAGTTTTTCTTTGATTTCATTCAAGTATGTCATTTTATTATTTTCAAGTTTAATAGTTTATATTTTCCATTCATGAAAGTTTGATTCATGCAAGTGTGTTCAACCAGTTGATTGTAGATTTATCTAACTATGTAATCTATGCTTAGAAAAATAGTCCAAGAAAGTATTTTCCAATTGGTGCTTGGAGCATTTGAGCACACAGTAGATTAGTTTTACTTTACATTTTTTTGTATTTAATTTTGTTGCAATTTCATTTTCAGTTTTAGAATAATGAAGTATTGAATCCCTCCAAATGCTATCACAAGGAGGTAGTTCTCCCAAAATTGTATAGCAGTGTTAAAACACTTCATTTCGCTGTTATAGTAGATTAGTTGCAATCTCACTTTCAGTCTTAGTCTTTCATTTAAGTTTGTTGCAATTTCATTTTCAGTTTTAGAATAATGAAATGTTGGATCTCTCCAAATGCTATCACAAGGAGGTAGTTCTCCCAAAGTTTTATAGTAGTGATAAAACACTTCATTTAGCTGTTATAGTAGATTAGTTGCAATTTCACTTTTAGTCTTAGCCTTTCATTTAAATTTCATTTTCAGTTTTATAACAATGAAGTATGGAGTCCCTCAAAAATGCTATCACAAGGAGGTAGTTCTCCCAAAATTGTATAGCAAAGTGATAAAACACTTCATTTACCTATTATCATTTTTTGGTCTTTTCATAGAAATTTGTCTGGCTTAGATTAATCTAACTGTTCAAAGTTTTGATTTGTTTTTATCTAATGTTCATTTCCTTTTCACCTTTCTTTAGAAATTAGATTTTAACATTGAAAGTCATTACATTTAGTTAACCATTAACATTTAGAGGTTTTCATCTAGAAGCATAACTTTTCTTTCTTAAATTAATTTCCTTAAGCATAAGAAAGAAACCCCCAAAAACAACATAAACTATAAAACAACAAAGTAAGAGAAAGGTTAAATAAGCACAATATAATGCACCACACTTCATAAATTTATGATACCTGGATTGATAATTTATGTAGAGCAATTTAGGACACTAAATTGACTAGACAAAGCCCAAATCCATAGTGGCCAAAGCAGAAACACAGGTGGACAATGTGGCGACAACCTATATTGCCATTCAGATGGGCCCTATTGAGCATTTGTTCGAAGGCCGTGAGTTTTCCCTAACAGTTGAAGTTCAAACCTGGAAATCCACCGTAACTCGATATAAGAATGAAGTGAAGAGAGCTCAGGAACAAGCATCCAAGGCTATCTTCGAATATGTGGAGTGCATAGACATATTGCGATTGAGGCACGCAAAGGAGCAGTTCAAGGTGGAGTGTCTAGAGGGACAAGTGATAGAATTGAAGGCTGACAAAGAATAGATGTTCATATTGAAAGAAGAGGTAATGGAATGTCGCCCTCCTGCTTCTAGATATGCTTTGTTCTCGCATGGGAATTTTTTTTTCTTCTGTTTGGAGAGCATTTAGAAGGAAATTAGTGATGAGATCAAGTGTACAGTTCCTCGAGATATTGAGGACCCATGATTTCGCAACTCAACATTTGATGTGTGAGCTTTATATGCATGGATATCTTCTGCGTGTAGACAAAGAGTTTAATCCAGTCCCATATGTGGGGGTCATTCATTTAAGGGCTCTTAACTCTTATACTCTGAATCAGATAAAATGGCATAAGGCTTCTAATACATTTGAGTCAAATTAGACCATGAAGCCTTTTATGATGAGAGGGGAGCACGACCGGTCAATGACTATGTACAATAAGCACAACACCTTTTTAGAAATTGTGGGAAACAAAGAACATATGTTGAGGACACAGAACTGGTGCATTGATCTTTGTGTCAAACAAATAGTCATGTTTCAAGATGAGGCCCTTGATAGTTTCTAGAAAAGGTGGATGATGTCACCCACATCTATTTGGAATAGGGAACTGTTTGGAGCACCAAATTTTGCATGGGGATTAAGCAGGGTGCCAAGATACATGACATTTATCCAAACACGTGGGGTTTGGTGGATGGGAATCCGATTCCAGTTCCCTGTCATTTTGTTGCTAGCAGAGCACTATACCCCAGCGTATAATGTACCAAACGATTGGTGGAAGGAAGTTATTCTTTTAGAAGGGTATAAGGTTCCAAGAATAGACATGTTAGAGGAATACGATCTCGCCCGGCTTCATGAGGCCCACAGTCGATCCAATCCAGACCTACGGAGGCAACGAGCTACATGAGGGCATGCATAAGGCTAGTTGTGGGGAGATGTTGGGCACCAAATCTGCTTACCTTTTCCCTACATTTCCACTCATCTTTTCATCCCTTTTTCACTCATTAACATGTATTTACTATGCTAAACCTATGAGGTAACCTTACTTAAGATTTAATTAATGACGTAAAGTCACGAGGGTTTTGCTTATGAGAACCAGTAAAACTTGTTATTTCTACACATTATGGAGAATAGGTGTTCATCTCACGGCATATAGTAGTAGTTCTGTGATTCACAATAGCCATTCAGCAACGGTGAAACAACATAAACAACTTGCAACTATTTCCAACCTGTTTTTGATCATTTTTGTTCTCGCTCTCTCGACACTAGTGCTGTGTTCAACTGATGTATATTTTGGGCATGTAGTTGCTAGGTTTTGGGGAAAGATGTTATCACTGTTGTATTATATAAAAGATAGATCATTCCTGTGCGAAGGGTTAGCCGTACCAGGATATGTATTGTAACAATTTTTCTTTAGATTAATAAAATATAAATGCTTTGATGTTATATCTTTGGTTGTGAGTGAACACAACCCTGATCAGAGAGCTAGGCCTGATATTCTGATCGAGTGCTACGTGTTTCCTTTTATGTGTGTTATTTACTTGCTGTATTTATTTCCTTATTGCTGTTACAGATTTCCATAGATTGCTGTGAATGCCTTTTTAAATTTTGAAGTTTAGTTTCCATTAGTGTTACAGTGATGCATTGATTTATTAATAATGAACCATTGGTTGATGCAAGATTGTAACCTTGCTCCTGCATATACCTCGCGCATTACCTTGGAAAGAGTATGCACCCAGATTGATGAAACAATGTAGGAAAAGGGTTGACAAATTTGTTCATACCTAGACACTTCTTTAATATAACAGAGCCAGCATGTTTCATGCATATGTCATATTTTATTTCAACTATCTTGTTTACTCTAAATCATATATGTATCTGTTTGGTTACGCATGCATGTGCAGCTATTTTCTGTATATGTATGTATGAATCTTACTGAACTATGTTGTTGGTTTAACCATCACTTTGGATTGCTAGCTTACTTGCCTTCCATGTTATGATGCATCTTTGCTCATGTGTTCCCTTCTTAACTATGTGCTTTCACAGGTTTCCAAGGGGCACACTCACCTCACCCTCCATGTGTTAGAACCGCTCATGCACCTTCCTTCACTTGCTGCATATGTCACACCCTTGCTACCAACATGGACATTTTACTTGCATCTATATGAAACCGCAGTCAAGGCGTTACCGTATGACCCACTGTTGGGACTCCTACACGAAACAATTTGAGGTCTAATTGGGACTTATTACCAAGGAGATCCCTTAACATGTTGGTGGGTCCAACAACATAAACACTTGGCTAAGATTAGATAGGTAGAATAGGTGAATAAAGTTAATCCAACTGTTTAATCTGAATTAATTTAGATGATTATATTAGTTTAGGGAGATGAAATAAATATTCTTAATCTCTTGAATGAAAAAATTGACAGGGTTTTCACGTATATATGTACCCTCATTTGCTTTAAAATGCATTAGAAAAGGAAAATAACGGTTTTTCGATGTAATAGTCTAAATGATTCATTGACCAAAGTATTGAACTTTGGGTTATAATACATATGTGTGAAGTATGTTGTGGGACTAGCTGATGCTAAACCCCACTCATTTCATGACCCCCAATCATCCATTCACATTGATCCAACGGCCCATGAATATTTTCAGACCACCCTGTAGTGGTAATGTTTAACGACAGGGGGGGGGGTATGAAAAGCAGTTTCTTGCCCCCCTACGTTTCAACACCGTAAGATTTCAGAGCCCCTCCTTTCTTACTAGATATTGCTTAATCCCCCTCCAAAAGTGGTTTAGCCTTCTGCCGCAACACGCCTTCCCACCAACTCTCACCTCCACATCCCATCTCCATTGCCATTCCCATCACACCAAATGTCCCTACTCTCACCACTCCCATGAACGGTCCCATGCCATTCACCCACCAATCCTTAACTTCCACATCCATGACCGTTACACCTGCCATTAAGATTTTTTTCATTTACCCACACCATTATAGAAATTAAAGCCATATCAAGACTGTTAATCCAACGGTTAAGCCCTTTCTGCACGTTATAAAAATTGAATTCTCACCTATGATTACACCTTTCCTTCCTCGCTTAATGAATATTTCTCCTGCCGCTGTGTGCTATGACCTCACATTAGAATTCTTGTCGTTTGTCTTCGATCAATTTATAGAAGTGCTGCCACAAAATTCCCCATGAAATATTGAAACTTACTACCAATTCATTTTGTTACATCCTTCCCCTATCCATTCTACAACTACAATGGCACCCAAAGTGGCCCATGTGGTGAATCCTATGCTCACTCCCCCGGTCGACTTAGACCACATTCCACTCGCTGATAGAGACTATAAGGTTTCCGAAACAAAGTGTGAATTTGGCCTCTTCGAATTACGCTGCTGGTTTTAGGATAATTTCCTTGATCAATCTAATGAAATAAACCTTTGGCAGTCCAGGCTTCCTCTGTTTGTTTTCCCACAGTCCTATCATTTTCCTGAATTCATTTTAAAATGGCAATCCTGTTACATTTCAAGTTGGAGGGCTATTATTTCCCCAAATGGTGAAATTCACTTCACCATTATAGCAGATAGCATAATACAAATGATGTAGGTCCCCCATAGAGACTACCTTACCCATTTTTCGCTTGAAACTCTTAGATAAATTTATCAAAAATTAACCTTCCCCTAGAGAGCTACAATTTTTGAAATTTTCCTCCTCGAAGGCTGTCAAATCCCTAAGAAAAATCCTCCATATCCCTCTTCTATGTTAGCTCAAAGGACAGGATAGATTATCTCTGTCTTGTCATCCATTCTTGGATTCTATTCATATGAATGGGTATATGAGCCTATTCTAGGCTTTCTATCCACATTTTCTTCAAAAGAAGGAATATCAGTCACATTTGACTATGGTCGCTTCTTAGAAAATGTAATTGAAGAATAATTCCTTTAGTTTTTAACTGAATGAATGTTCAGATATTCTTAAATTCCCATGTACATGTTTATTTTATTTCAAACAGATAAGTTTCCATTTGTAGTGCAAAAGCTTGATGACCAAGGAGAGCTGTAGTCTGTTGTCTTTTGAACTTCCTTAATTGGAAGACAATCAAAAGAATTCAGCTCCATGGACTTCATCAATCAGTTTATCTATCCATAAATAGGTTTACTAAGCATCCATCAAGTAACAAGGATCAATGAAGACATTCAGAAGGCCTTACAACTCAGTCAATAGGTGAAAACATGAAATTGGTAGCTTTACTAGTCATTCACAGACATTAGCGTGTATGGTTCAGAGCTGCCACCATATAAGCTTCCTAAGTATCTGCCAATGAGAATATTTTCCTTGGAGTACATCAGGCAAATAATTCACTTTGACAACATTCATTTTGTGGCAGCCAAGAAGAAATTTCAGTTCCAGATGAAAAAATAGATACGACCTTTCATCTGCAACAATAGAGCAACAAGAGAGGAGGAAGTCCTCTTACTGAAGCAAATGAAATTCCCTCTTAGTTTCACTTTGTCTTATGACCCCTTGGGGTAATTTCTAAGTTAAGAGTGGAACAAAAAGCTACACCCTATGTGGATACTTAGAGGCCAAAAATAGAGAAGTATATGAACTAGCACACGTGGGTAGAAAATACATTGCAGGAGGCTGCGAAATAGGTAATATAGAGGATAGCTTCAAAGACTCCCATACCTAAGAGAGGATAATTTCCCATCAGTTAAAAAAGTCTTAGCCAAAGAATTCAAAATATACACAAAAAATATTAAAACAGGCTCTAAAATAGAATTCCCATCATTGGAGGACACACGAGGCACTATTGTACTCTGAGGCTTGCAGACTTTTAAGTTGGACAGTGGTACCACAGAGTCCCCATCTTTGTGAACTACTAAATATATTCCAACTAATATACCTCAGACTCCATAATCATCCACAGAGTAGAGGGAATTAGCTATTTTTCAAAGATATAAAGAGATTAAGCAGAGGAATGAAGCCATTCATGATAATATATCAGCTCATTTTAGGAAGAAATCTTTCTCCATCCAACATAGGCTCATTTCAGCGTATGATATAGAAAAGGGAAGGATGATATGGCATTCTTCTAGGCCCAGGTCCCTTAACCAAATTTAGCAACATATTTCAAACAAACTACTTTTGAATTTGAGGTAGAGGATGTCCATCTTTTATATCAAATAGATATGCATAGACATGCTGGAGAAATGGTATAATCTACTTTCACACAGACTCTTATCACTTCTTCCAAACTATAGTTTACTTTGAATAATGTCCAGTCTTATCTTAAGTTGGAGAAAGTTTCCTCACTTTCCAAACATACCAGAATCAAATACTTGGAGGAAATGGTGATCAAAGAAGGCTTTAATCCAAACAATTCAAAATCCATGGAGGAGATAATTAGGAAGAGAAATCCTGACATAGTATCCTTAAATAAGCAATTGAAGTTACCAGCAATAGAAGACCCCTAGGCGAAGGAACTTGGAGAGACAGAGCTACAAAAGGAAGAGATGTTGAAGTTTCTAGTGGAAAAAATTGCACTGATCAAAGCAATGGAAGCAAAAATGGACAAGCTAATAAAGGAAAAGGAACAAAGTTCACAACTTGCAGTGGTTCCTCCTAATGTAGTTCCCATTTCATCTCTACTTCAAACAAGTGTCCCTACAACAATCACGAAAACATGAAAATCATCTTCTACTATGCTTACCACATTAGTTGAATATGACTAAGTTAAGTTAGTTGAATCCATGAAAAACATGTCCATACAAGGAGAAGAGTTAAAGAAGCTGAGGAAGGAGGTGAAGGTTCTATAGGAACAAAGTACAAGGTTTAAAAATTCCTTCATGACAAAAACATAGAAGTCCCAAATATTGTCTCAAATATTGCAAAAGATGGAAAAATATTGTACCATGGGCAATACATTGGCACAAGCAAAAGAGAATACCTAGAAAAGGATCAATGAAGACATGGAAGACATTTGGCCTTCAATCCAAATTATGTTGGACAAGAGGAGATTATTGAATGATCCAATGAAGCCATCGAGCAAGTCAAAAAGCAATTATGAGATAAACACAATGAAGCTACTAAGCTCATCAAATTTCTTAACTCCAAGAATAGTAAGGAATTGGAAGAGATGGAAATTGAAGACATAAAAGAGATGATTTGGAAGTCAGGAAAGTGTTGACTAAAAGAAATCTTATGAGACATATTGAGGAGAAGGGTTGAATTATTAACACTGGCATACAAAAATTCTTCACCAAGCTGGAGCCCCTCTGCAAGAAAGGACTTCCAAAATTGTTAGTAATTAATGACAAGCTGAGCACGTGGTCAGATTACAGTGAGAAAATTATGACCAAGGCAAGAGATAGTTCAAAGGTTACAACTGAAAGATTCAATATGATAGGAAAGTCGTTCCTGGAAGCATTGGCATATGATCCTGACATTCAGTATGTAATTCCAAATATATTCATCACTAGGATGACATTTTCAAAATATACTGAAGTCGATGAAGTTTATAGAAAGTTGATGAAGATGAATATCCTGAGTGAACAACATTGGGGTAAAATTTATAATTTACTCGAGTAAAAAGTAGTTTCGGGGGCATAGATCAACATTACAACACATGCACAATTTGAGCACTAGATAGCCAGCTATTCCACCATTTTAGTACCACCACTTCAGATAGTTCGAATTTCCCTGATATCATTGTAATATGATATATTGGTTTAGTTTTATTATTCTTAGATACATCCTAGTCATTCTGACAAGATATTTTTCATAAATTAATTATAAATACTTCATATTTAGAGGTATCAAGGGTTGGTTTTTGTATGAAGAGCACTATTGTATATTTTATGAAGCATCAACAGATTACCAGTAATATAAAAGGTCTTTCACAGGATCCTTGTTTCAAGTTGTTGTTGAAGGGAATCTATCGTCTTATGTGTTTATACTTATTTGCTTATAGCACATATTTTTTCTCAAATCTGAGTTATTTAATAGATAAATAAAGGGCAAAATTCGTTTAAATCTACACTCTGCACCTGGATATGAATAATTTCTATGTTTTCTTCTGATCTTTAAATATAGAATTCAAGTAACAATGCTCTATATTTAAAGTGATCCTTAAATCCATTCTTCTTCTCCATAACACCTACCCTAAAGAATCCATTAGATTTGGCCACCCTTCGCTGTGAGATCTATCTATAGATACTAGAGTTAATATGTATTCTATGTAACAGACTCAATAGCCCAATGGTAATCTAATTATCAACCAACCATTCAAATACCAATAAAACTCCAAACTTCATAGCTCACATAATATTCAATAAAAGCAAGTTAAATCTTATAGAGAGATCCCTCTCTGAAGCTGGCAGGGTGAGATCCTAGCTTCCAAAGTTGGTTTGTAGTTACCTTGGTGATTTTCTTCTGCAACCTCAGAAAATTACTGAGCGCTAACATTTTGGATACCATACTGTGGACTTAAGAAATAATCATTCGTTTCATCATCATAATATTATTTCCCTAGTTTCAACATCTTTATTTCAAGAAATCTAATGATCAAAATATTGGAAATAAAGGATTATAGGTTGTTTTTCACTTTTAAAGATTTGGCTCCAAAAATAATTTATACCCGAGCCAATCCTAATCCACGCCCACCTGAAATTTGTTATGCTCTTAACCTGCAAGACGATACCAGAATACTAGATATGCGAGAAATATACCCAGAACATAGAATAGTGAGTAAAAAAAGCAAGTATTTTATTATTCAGAAAGCAATGTTCACTTGCCTCTTTGAGGGGGCAATCTCCAATAGAGCAGAGCTCGATGACAAAATAAGACACGATGCTCCTCGCAGGGAGTCTCTATCATTTATATATGACATACATGCAATACCATGGATCAATACCATGGTTCTTATTAATACCATCTATCTAATACCATGGCCCATTCGCAACTAACTATTGTCCTACCATTAAATGTGGGTTAACCACTTGCAATTATAAATATGGGCTTTATTGACTCTTTACTTAACTATAACTATGAATCGATCCTATTACATAAATAAGGGGGTTAGGGTGGGACCCTAACATGCCCTCCCCCTTAAGAATAGCCTTGTCCTCAAGGCTGAAGCTGTGGAAACTGCTAAAGAATAATGGCTGGTTCCCAGGTTGCATCTTTCGGAGAGGTGTCCTTCCACTTGACGAGGACTTCCTTGATCTTGCGGCCATGTAGGTGCCGTTCTCGTGTGTCTAGGACCTGTTTAGGTTGGAGCCAGATTGACCCTTCTTCATCCAATTCAGGTAGACTGGTTTGAATTATGCAATTGTTCCCAATCAATTTATTGAGGATTTTTGGAAAACTGGATGGATTTTTGTAGTGGGTGGCAAAGCTAGCTTGTAGGCCACTTCTCCAATGCGCTGAAGTACTTGATATGGTCCGTATAATTTTGGAGATAGTTTCTAACAACCCTTGTATTTGAGTGATGTTTGCTTATATGGTTGCAACCTCAAAAATACCTGATCCCCTTCTTGAAATTGGCGCTCTGAGCGATGCTGATCGACTTGTTGCTTCATGCGGTTTTGAGCTTGATGAAGATTCTCTCTAAGATGGGTGAGCATGGTTGTGCGGTTTTGTAGGAGTTGATCCACTGCTTGTACCTTTGAGCACCCCTTGATATAAGAAGTAGGGGAAGGAGGGAGTTGACCATAAACAACTTCATAGGGAGTCACTTTGGTGGTGGCATGATAGTTGGTGTTTGACCATAAATGCCTATTGTGCTTCATCATTTCAGAAGAATGAATTTTTCTTGAGGAGTTGAGCGAGGGGCTTTGCAATGCGACCATAATTGCGGACAAATTTGTGATAATAGCCTGGAGACCCAAAAATTCTCTTATGCTCTTCAAGGTCTTAGGTTGAGGCCAATCCTGCATTTTCTGGATCTTTTTTGGGTCCACATTGACACCTTCACGCCCCACAATGTGGCCCAAATAATCAACTTCTTCCATGCCAAAAGAACACTTGGACATCTTAACAAATAATTTATGCTTGCGGAGAAGTTGCAAGAGCAGATATACATGCTGAAGATGTGCGTCCCAAGTGCAACTGTAGATGAGGATGTCATCGAAGAAAACAAGGACAAATTTCCTGAGATATGGTTTGAGAAGGTGGTTCATAAGGCTCTGAAAAGTAGATGGGGCATTACAAAGACTGAATGGCATGACCAGGAACTCATAATGGCCTTCATGAGTTTTGAAAGCAGTCTTTGGAATGTCAACCTCCTTCATGCGAATTTGGTGTTAGCCTGAGAGAAGATCCAACTTAGTGAAGAATTGAGCCCCATTGAGTTCATCCAACAAATCATCAACAACCGGGATGGGAAATTTATCTTTGATTGTCAACTTATTGAGGGCCCTAAATTTTGGACACATACGCCATTCCCCATCTTTCTTGAGCACCATGACCCTTGGTGATGAATAAGGACTAATGCTGGGATGAATGACACCTACTTTTAAAATTTCCTTGATTATTTTTTCTATTTCATTCTTTTGGGTGAACAGATATCTGTATGGGTGCACATTTGGTGGTTGGGCCCCTGGAACCAAGGTGATGCTATGATCATGTTCCCCTCTCGAGGGTGGAAGCTTAGGAGGATTGTCAAAGACTGGTAGATGGTTATTTAAAATCTGTTGCATCTCAGGATGAATCAATAGAGAATTGGGTTTGACGGCCTGGATGGCATTAAATTGAGCTATAACTCCATGATGGCCCTCTTTTAAGAATTTTTCCATCCTATGTGAGTTGATGATAAAGGGAGATCCCACCTGGAGTCCGCGGAGGGTATGTGTGGAGTTGTTCTGATTAAAGCTCATATATAACTCATGGAAATCCATTGTGATTGGCCCAAGAGTGCGAAGCCATTCAGCACCAAGGACAATGTCACACCCTCCCATGTGTATGGCAAACATGTGGGTCTTCAACTGATAATCCCCCATTTGAAGTTTAACATTTTCACAGCGGCCTTCACATTTCATTGTTCCCCCATCCGCAATTTAGACTTGGAAGTTAGAAACTGCTCATAGAAAATAATGCACTGCTTCCGCGACTTTTTGATGGATGAAATTATGTGTACTTCCACTATAAATCAAGACTACTATTGGGTGATGCTTAATAAAACCTCTGATTTTGAGAGTTTAAGGTGAAGAAATCCTTGCCAAAGCATGCAGCAAAATAACTGGTTCATCAAAGACATTATCCTTTTGGTTGTCCTCTTCTGCCTCCTCAGGTTCCTCAAGTGGTGGGGCTTCCTCCGATGAGCTGTAATCAGTGGCATCAATTTGAAAGAATTTGGGCTCCTTGCATTTATGAACTGGGGAGTATTTTTCATCACAGTAGTAACATAATCCATGCTTTCTGCGTTCGGCCATTTCTGTAGGTGACACCTTGTGAACCTTAAGTGTTTGAGTCGTGCTGTGAGCTTGTGGGGGGCGACCCTTGGCGGTGAAATTTGGGCGAATGGATTGGGCCGCTAACGCATGTTCCACGTTACGAGCTACCTTGCAAGCCTCCGACCATGTGGGAGGGTGGTGTAGTTGGACGTGGGCTTGTATGGCCTCTTTAAGGCCGCTGATAAAACATTCCATGTAGAACGCATCTAGGAGATCCCTAGTGTGGAAAGCTAAGGCTTCAAAAGCTGTAACATATTCATCTACTGTGCCAGTCTGTCAGAGCTTAGTGAAATGACCCAAAAAAGCAGAGTCATGGTCAAAGTGATCTATAAGAACTTTTTTAAAGGCGTCCCAAGTAAAAAAACTTCCATTGCAACATTGATGCCATTTCTACCATTGCCATCTTTCATTGTTCAAGTACATGCTCCAGACCATAAGCTGAGTCTCATTATCTAAGATGTTATTTAGATTGAAATACTGCTCCATTTGCGATACCCATGCTGCTGGGTGAGAACCATCAAATTTATGCATATCCAGCTTGGGAGGTTGCGGATGGGATTGTTGGTGGGTGCCCTAGAGGTGAAGAGAGTGACTAGACTCACCCTCACTATGTCCATTGCCAATATACGCCTCCTCGCGGGCTTCCGCCTTACCCTTAGAGAGTGTGTTAGTTAGTCTGTCAAGCTGATCTTGGATTTCATTCAAGGATTGTTCAAGTTTGTCTATCTTCTCATTGGCCATAGCTTGAGCTCTAGTTGCTACCATGCATCGATCCGATGTACTTGAAATTTGGGACCGTTCGAAATTTTTTTCACTAACAAGTGAATGGTACCACCTTGCTCAGCTCATCGTCCTGATTCTTATGGTCTAGATCACCAATAAGGGCCCCCGGGGGTAAAATTCCTATGAAAATCACACCCCGGTATAGGAACCCCACACAACTACTCAGATCTGGTGGATATGAGAGATCTGAATGGATGATCGGATAGCTCTGAGCAGTGGAATAGATTGCTGCTGTGGGTCTGATGGATCTAATAGATCACAATGCTTGGTTTGCTAACCTGGAATTACAGGACTGATGTTTGTTGCTGCTGCAAACCCCACTTGCGAGATCTGATCTGGCAAAGATTATGGGTGATCCTGAGATAGAAAAGGGAACTATGGTCTCGAGGAGTGTCAGGTGCTACAGATCGCAATATACATAAGGGTCTGACAGTAGTACTCGGCCCAATGTTTCAGGGCTTTAACTAAGGAGGATCAATTGTACCCTTAGCCGTACAACCCGACTACCCTATTTTATGCGTGAGTAATCTCTCCAAGTACTGTTCTCGGTGTACTGTAGCAGCAAGACGGCCAACGGTTTATCTATGGCGAGGTTTCAAAGGAGCTAGGGGGCTTTTGATATACCCAAAGGGTACTTGGAAGACAGTTCGTGTGCGGTTCTGTCAAATGTGCTACTACTCGAAGGGGTACCCATAGGGGTTACAAGGAAGTTCAACAAGCATGACAACCTCTTGTATTTCCTGCGTACATGCCTCCCCAAATCTGCAGGTTTATACACTCAATGACAAATCCAATGGTTTAAAGACGCTGGAACATGTCTCTAGCCAAAATATTTTTTTGCTAAGAAATGGAGATCCCACCTGCCCTAGAAAGTGCTATGATACCACTTTTTATGCTCTTAACCTATAAGATGATACCAAAATACTAGATATGCGAGAAATATACCCATAACATAGAATAGTGAGTAACAAAAGCAAGTATTTCATTATTCATAAAGCAATGTTCACTTGCCTCTTCGAGGGGGCAACCTCCAATAGAGCAGAGCTCGATGACAAAATAAGACACGATGCTCCTCGCAAGGAGTCTTTATCATTTATATATGACTCATACATGCAATACCATGGATCAATACCATGGTTCTTATTAATACCATCTATCTAATACCATGTCCCATTTCCAACTAACTGTGGTCCTGTCATTAAATGCGGGTTAACCACTTACAATTATAAATATGGGATTTATTGACTATTTACTTAACTATAACTATGAATCAATCCTATTACATAAATAAGGGGGTTAGGGTGGGACCCTAACAAAATTTTAGACAATCCTAAAAGGATACTGAGAAGGAAAAGTTTACTTGAAAGCCAGCGAAGTAATAGCCCCTTTTTAAGGGCCAGTTCTCTTCCTAAAAACCTCAACACCATTCAACATATTCAGTTCGACCTACCTTTCGAACACAGTCTTTTTAGGACGAATTCTGAAATTTTTTTTGATCAGATAGTGGTTGATGAAGCCATTCTTCAACCCTATAAACCAATAAGACCATCCATTGAACTTGATTTGGGTTAGCAAGCCCTTCAAGAGTTTGACAAATTGCAAGATCTTATGTCAGCCCTTGATTAGGATATACATCAATATTACATACAACAATCTGTTGACCTTTCTACTCTTACCATTGCAGCATCCACATAATCTTCCCAATCAGTTCATCCAACATCAGTTGGGCCTACCTTTTCTATTATTTCTACTACTCATCCAGTAGTATCAAAAGTAGTATCTCAATTAATTCCCACAAATCTTATATCTGCTCCTCCCTTAAGACCAAATATCATGGCTTCTCGCTATGCATCCCTGGTTTTAGTTGTCCAATTGCATGATATACCCCAAGACTATCAAACTAGGATTCCTCAATTTGATGGTACTATTGCTATTAGTGCACAACAACATATAGATAGGATGAATGAATTTTTTGATATTCATGAAGTAGATGAGAATGATGTAAAACTAAGGCTTTTGCTCAAAGCTTAGATGGAGAAGTCAGAAAGTGGTTCAAAAAGTTAGTAGCAAGTAGTATAACTGACCTTGCTATCTTTCACCAATCTTTCCTAAATAGGTGGGAAAAAGAAGAGTCCTCTGCAGATCCTTAATGATTATTAAAAAATTAAGAGAGGACCCAATGAAACTATATAAGAGTACTGTGATAGATTTAATAGGGTTAACAATGCAATTCCCATTTCCATTAAACCACCCTTGGGCTTGTCCCTGATACATTTCCTAGAAGGATTGGATGTTGACATGGCCTATCAACTAAGAGAAAGAGATCCTACAACCTTAGAGAAGATGCAAGAAAACACAATTAAAGTAGAGGATAATTTATTAGCCAAGAAAGCTAAGTTAAAGGATGAAAAAAGAGTAACAGTAAAAGAGGAACCCTCATCTTCTGTTTCCACTGATTATAAATTAGATAGTCTACTGAGAACAATAGAGAAAATGATGGATAGAATCAGTATAGCTGATAGGGCTCCTCAGAGATAAAATCAAACTAGGCAAATAAGGAATCCAAGCTATAGAAGAAATCAATCCCAGATAAAACAAAGGGACCCAAAAGGTCCAGACCAGCAGGTAATACCTACTTTTCAAGAAAATTATACATGTGAGGAGTTTGAAGTAGCTGATGATACGTAGGAAACTCAAATAAATCTCATGGGATTAAATGATAATGACTATATTTTTCTTACTGAGGAAGAACAATACCTTTTCCTGTTATCCCGGAATGAAACAGAAGATGAAGAAGCTGAGGATTACAAGAAAGATTTTGAGAATGCTATTATGGAAGTCCATAAGCAATGCAACCTTAAGAGTAGGAAAACACCTGATACTCCACCAAAGAAATCAACTGAAACACCTGCCAAAAAGAATGTTGAGATTCTTATTAGAAAGAATCCTGATGTTCTAATCGAGAAAACACTTGATATTGCATACAAATCAATTCAAACTAATGATCCCTCTACCGGGCAATCGAGAGATATATCTTAAAAAGATATGACTGATAAACAAGAAGCTTCCAATTCAAATAAAGCACAAACCTCATTTAATATAGAAAATGAATTAGAAAAACTCAAAAATACCCATTCCTTTGACATAATTGATGAATAAAACTGCTTATAGATTTCAGGTAATGAAAGCATTGAGCATAGGTGAAAACACTGATACAGTCAATGTATCAGATGATCAACCTAAAATATTATTTGGCCTAGAAGTTGATGGAAAAGTTCAAGAGAGAGATGTACCTCCTTTTTATATTAGCCTAACTATTCATGAAAAAATCTTACACAACACTATGCTTAACTCAGGGACCTCCCGCAATCTTATTCCTAATGTAATTATGGAGAAGTTGGGATTAGATATTACTAGAAGGTATAAAGATTTGTATTCATTTGATTCTAGTCAAGTTAAGTGCCTTGGACTGATAAAATATTTATGTGTAAATTTAGTCCAAACACTAGCCAAAAGTGTACCTATGGACATAGTTGTTGCCGATGTCCCCCCCAAATATGGCATGCTCCTTTCCCATTCATGGGGAGCCAAACTCCAAGGAACCTTATAGATTGATATGTCCTACACAACAATCCTTGTCTTTGATAAGAACAAAAGACTCTATAGAGAGAAACTTATGAAATTCATGGTCACCACTCAGGATAGCCCTAAAAATTATCCTATATATTATGTTCATTCTGATCTGGACTCATTTATTTTGTATAATGATGTAAGTAGACAAGAACAAGTTCCTAATCATAATACTGCTTTTTGTCTCAATGCTGATGGTCAAACATTAATCAGCGAGCAGGATAATTCGGATGTAGTGTTATGGAATTTGAGTTTGATGGATCAATGAGTAAAGAAGGAGATGGTGCTTGTGTATGGGTTTCTAATTCATATGCTCATCACTTAGAAGGTCATTCCTACAAATTGAATTTCCAATGTTCTAATAATGTTGCAAAGTATGAAGCCTTAATCTTAGGTTTACAACTTTTGAAGAAACTTGGTGCTAAACATATTTCCATTCATGGAGATTCCGAGTTAGTGATAAAACAAATCAAAGTAGAATACTCTGCAAAACATCCTAGGATGAGAGCATATAGAAATGTTGTGTTAAACTTTCTAGATTATTTTAGTGAATATAGTTTGTTTGCAGTTTCAAGAGATCAAAACATACTTCCTAATGGTCTTGCTACTTTGACAAGTACTTGTAAATTACCATTTCATCCTACTCGTCCATATACCATCGAAGTGAAAAATAGACCTACTGTACTTGGTAATATTAGATATTGGTAGGTTTTTGGAGATGATGCTCAAAATTGAAAACATTTTGTAGTCTAAAGATGATTTTGAAGATGCTAAGCTATATCTATATATATATAATATAATATATATATATATATATATATATATATATATATATAATAATATATTATATATATATATAATATATATATATATATAATATATATATTATATATATATATATACTATATATATATATATATATATATATATACTTTGATGTACAAGATACTATACATACTAATGTGAATAAATTAGAATTGCATGAAATAGATGAAGAAAAACAAGAAACATGTATTTTACAACTAAAGGACAATATCCTACCTAGAGGGCTTGTTCCATTAGAAGATTTATTTGATTTCAATGACGTCTCTAAGAAGCCCAAAATTGAACCCACTAGAGCTGGTGTTGAGGAACATAATATTGGGACTGAACTTCAACCCAAAATGATCAAACTATCCAAATCCTTACCCCTGGTTGAAATGCTAAAGTACATTAAATTGTTCAAATAATTCATTGATGTTTTCGCTTGGAGTTATGAGGACCTAAAATCCCATGACACCAGTATCATACAACACAAAATTCCCTTGAAAGAATATCATAAACCCTTTAAACAAAAGTTAAGGAGGATTAATCCAATGCTTATGCCTCTCTTTGAAAAGAGGTAAAAAGAATGTATGATGTAAAAATCATAGTACTTATGAGATATTCCAAATGGGTATCCAATTTGGTTTCCACTTGGGAAAAGACTGGTGAAATCAGGCTCTACATTGATTTCCACAATTTAAATAAAGCCTCTCTAAAAGGCAATTACCCTCTGCCCAAGATGGACCACATCCTACAAACAGTGGTGGGGTCTAGCAAGATTTTCTTGTTGGACAAGTTTTCTAGCTATAACCAAGTCTTGGGACACCCAGAAGATCAATAGAAGACAATGTTTATGACACCTTGGGGCACTTTCATGTTTGTGAAAATGTCTTTTGGTCTAGTGAATGATGGAGCAACTTCTCAGAGAGCCATGTATTTTACTTTCACCAATGAAAAGGGTCATTTCATAGTTATATATCTGGATGACATCACTATTTTTCAAAAACATATGAGGAACACTTAAATCACCTGAGAAGAGTTTTTGAAAAATGTCGAAAATTTGGCATTTCCCTCGATCCCAAGAAAACATTATTTGGTGTGCAGGAAGGAAAACTATTGGGACACATAATTTCGAAAGAAGGAAACAAGATAGATCCCAGCAGAATCGAAGCTATACTCAAAATTAACCCCCCAAGTAATATAAAGGAAATTCAATATTTTATTAGATAGATAAATTTTCTAAGGAGATTCATTCTGAAAGTAGCTGAGCTTTTAAAGAATATAACCAACATGCTAAAGAAATATACTGAGGTGAAATGGAACATGGAAGCTAGACAATCATTTAACAGTGTAAAGAAGGCTTTAACTAAGGAAAATGTGTTAATTAGTCCAGATTTTACTAAATATTTCCTAATTTTTTCATTTACTTCTGAGCACACCATTGTTGTAGTTCTCCTACAAAAGAACAATGAGGGCCATGAACAACCTATTGCTTTCTTCAACAAATCTTTGAGAGATGCAACATTGAAATATGAAATTGTGGAAAAATAAGCTTTTGCCCTAGTAAAGGCCATAAAATATTTTAGAGTGTATATTCTTCATTCACACATCATTGCTTTTGTTCCAAGTTTAGTAGTTAAATATATACTAACTCAAAACGATCCTTATGGGAAAAGGGGTAAGTGGATTGCTATTATATTAGAATATGATATTGAAATCCAACCTACTAAACTCATCAAAGCCCAAGGGTTAGCAAAATTAATGGCATAATATAGCTTACATGTTTTAAATATAATTTTTCTAGAAACATTTAATGAACTAGATGAGATGGTGACTCCAATCGTAACAGAAGATTTTGCTACCTCTCCCTAGTATGTAGACATTATTTATGTCCTATATAATTTACAAGCTCCCCATGGTTTAACTAAAACAAAAGCTAGATTTATTAAACTTAAAGTTGTTAAGTTTTGTATTTTGGATGAAAATCTGTATTGGAAAGATGTTGGTGGTGTTTTACTATACTGTTTGTTGAAAAATGAAGAAGATAAAGTCATGCAAGAGTTCCATGGAGGAAATTGCGGTGGACACTTGTATTGGAAGACTACAACAAATAATATTCTGAGGGACGGTTTTTACTAGCCCACCCTATTTTCTGATGTCCAAAAGAAAGTTACTTCACGCCACAAATGGAAAATATTCGAAGGTAAAAAGAAACTTTTGCCTTTACCCTTGAGGCCTATATGTGCTGAAACACCTTTCCAACAATGGGACCTTAACTTCATAGGAGAAATCGACACTGCCTCATCTGTGTAACACAAGTGGATCCTGACAGCCACTGATTACTTTACAAAAGGGATAGAATCCATACCTACCAAACAAGCTTCTCATGTTGTAATCATAAAATTCTTGTAGAACAATATCCTTGCAAGATTTGGGTTCCCTAGGAAAATTATTACTCACAATGCTGCAGGTTTCGGGTAAAAAAGGCTAGTATATTTTTGCAACAAATATCAGATAACATGGGGACATTATATAGCCTATTACCCTCAGGGAAATGGACCAGAAAAATCTTCCAATAAAAACTTAGTTAACATTATTAAAAATTTGTTGCAGGACAATAAAAATTCATGTCACAATAAGCTAGTTAATGCATTGTGGGCAGACAGGCTTACTACCAAAAATTCAATAGTCATGTCTCCATATCAGCTAGTTTATGGGATAGATGTTGTTTTTCCAACTTTGTTGGGAATTCTTGCTTTAATGATGATGCAAGAATTGGAGGTGGAACCAAATGATTTACAGAGGACAATAAACCAGACCATTCATTTGCATCGGACAAGAGAAGCAATTCATAATAGAACTTGGTTGATCCAAGGTAGCATCAAGAAGACATTTGACCGAAGGAATAAAGCTGATGACTTTCAAAACGGCCATCATGTTATGAAATATGATTCCAGAAGGGAAGAAAAAGGAAAGCATGGTAAGTTTTACAATTTCTGGATGGGACCTTATATTATTTATTCTTACCAAGGTAACAATGCATTTTTTTTGAAGAACACAGATGCAACAGAATTACTTGGATGACCTGTTAATTGTAGGATGCTAAAGAATTATGTTTTTTAGGACTAAGATAGGGTTTTTATCACATCCATTGTAGATACCATTTACCTTTGTACTATCATGAGTGGGTAGCTTATGTCTAAAAGTTGAAGACTATGGAGAAGGCCTTGAGCTTTAAGGCATTTTTCCACCATAACTACACAAAACAAAAATCAGATGTAGTTAACACTAAAGATAAGCATTCAAGGCTACTAGTCTATGGTGTTCTGGACACTTCACTAGGAAATGCCATCCCCAGCTGGAGCCACTGTTAGGGTCATATAATTTATAGGATCAAATGATCATTGAATAATTACTTTCAGTACTTCAAATTGTAAATAATATTTCTTTCTGGAAATGATTTCCAAAAAAGGTAGAAAAATAAAAATAAAAAATGAGAAGAGGGTATAAATACAAAAAATAGAAAAAAGGGAAAAGGAAAAGAAATGATAAATGAACTCCACAAAAAAATGAATAAATGTGAAAGTGATGCTAGTTTAAGTGCCACTACTAGCCTTCTAGCTTTGTAAAGAGTAAATTCATGAAATTGTGTGTAGCGTGTTTAAATGCCACAATCCATTTCTACTTGAAACATATATTTTAAGCATGTTCAAGCTGGTTTCAATCTATGTTAATTAGATTAAAGTGAATAACTTAGCTAAACGGTGTAATCTTTGCTAAGATTAGATAAGGTAGAATAGGTGAATAATGTTAATCCAACTATTTAATTTGGATTAATTTAGTTGATTATATTAGTTTAGTGAGATGAAATAAATATTCTTAATCTCTTTAGAATGAAAAAATTGACAGGGTTTCCAAGTTTAAATGCACCCTCATTTGCTTTAAAATGCATTGGAATAGGAAAATAATGGTTTTTCGATGTAATCGTCTAAATGGTTCATTGACCAAAGTATTGGACTTTGGGTTATAATACATATGCGTGAAGTATGTTGTGGGACCCACTGGTGTTAAACCCTGCTCATTTCATGACCCTTGATCATCCATTCAAATTGATCCAACAACCCATGAACATTTTCAGACCCCCCACAGTGATAATGTTTAATGAAAGGGGGGGAGGGGTTTGAAAAGCAGTTTCCCACCCCCCTACGTGTCAACATTGTAGGATTTTGGCCCCTTGTAGCTTACAAGATATCACCTACGCGCCTTTGAAAGTGGTTTTCACTTCCATCACAACTTGCCTTCCCAACAACTATTGCCTTCATGTCCCATCTCCACCACCATTCCCGTCACACCACATGTCCCTACTCTTGTTACTCCCGCTAATGGTCCCACGCCATTTGCCCACCAATCTTTAACTCCCATGTCCATGACCATTGTAGCTGCCTTTAAGATTCTTTTCGTTCACCCGTGCCATTACATAAATTAATGCCATATCAAGACCATTAATCCAACGATTAAGTCCAGTCTTTGCCTAATAAAAAATGAATTCTCTTCTACGATTACACCTTTCCTTCCTCACTTAATGAATTTTTTTCATGCCCTTTTTTGCTCTCATCTCACAGTAGCATTCCCATCGTTTGTTTTTGATCGGTTTACAAAGGTGCAACCACCCAATTCCCCCTGAATTATTGAAACTTACTACCAATTCCTTATGTTACATCCTTCCCCTATCCATTCTGCAACGACAATGGCACCCAAAGTCACCCCTGTAGTGAATCCTATGCTCACTCCCCCTGTCAACTTAGACCACATTCCACTCGCTAACAGAGGTTATAAGATTTCCAAAACATAGTGTGAATTTGACCTCTTCGAATAACACTACTGGTTTCGGGATAATTTCCTCAATCAATGTGATGAAATAAACCTCTTGCAATCAATACTTCCTCTGTTTGTTTTCCCCTAATCCTATCATTTCCCTGAATTATTTTTAAAATGCCAAGCCTTCGACCTTTCAAGTAGGAGGGTTATTATTCCCCAAATGGTGAAATTCTCTTCACTATTATAGCTGATAGCATAAATCAAATGTTGCAGGTCCCCCACAGTGACTCCCTTACCACTTTTTCCCTTTAAGCTCTCAGAGAAATTTATCATAAATTAACCTTCCCCCAGAGAGCTACAATTTTTGAAATTTTCCTCCCCGAAGACTCTCAACTCCCTAAGAAAAATCCTCGATATTCCTCTTCTATGTTCCCTCAAAGGACAAGATAAATTATGTCTATCTTGTCATACATTCTTGGTTACTATTTAGATGAATGGGTAGATGAGCCTAGTCTAGGCTTTCTATCCACCTTTTCTTCAGAATAAGGACTATCAGTCACCTTTGACTATGGTCACTTCTTAGCAAATGTAATTCACAAACAATTCCTTCAGTTTTAAACTGAAGGAATGTTAATATATTATTTAATTCTCATGTACATTTTTATTTTCTTTCAAACAAATAAGTTTCCATTCGGAGTGTAGAAGCTTGATCAACAAGGAGAGTTGTAGTCTGTTGTCTTCTAGAATTTCTTAATCAAACGAAAATCACAGGAATTTAGATCCATAGAATTCATCGATCAGTTTATCTATCCAAAAAAAGGTTTGCTGAGTGTCCATTAGGTTCCAAGGATCAGTGAAGACATTCAAAAGGTTTTACAACTCAGTCAACAGGTGAAAATAGGGGATAGGTACCTTTACCAGTCATTCACAAAAAATAGAGTGTATGGTTTAGAGCTGCCACCATATAAGTTGCCTAAGTATCTGCCAATGAGAATATTTTCCTTGGAGTACATCAAGAAAATAAGTCACTTTGACAACATTCATTTCGTGGGAGCCAAGAAGAGATCTCAGTTCCAGATCAAAACATAGGTAGGACCTTTCATCTGCAATGGTAGAGAAATAGGAGAGGAAGCAAGCCTCCTGCTGAAACAAATGAACTTCCCTCTTAGTTTCACTTGGTATTATGACCCCTTTTGGGTAATTTATAAGTTAAAAGTGGAACAAAAAGCTACACCCTATGTGCATACTTAGAGGTCAGAAATAGAGAAGTATATGAACTAGCACACTTGGGTAGAAAATACATTGCAAGAGGCCATGGAGCATGTACTTTCTAGGGAAGCTCCAGAGACTCCCATACCAAGAGAAAAGACAGATAAGATACCATCAGAGGATGATTCCCCATCAGTTATAGAAGTATGAACCAAATAATTGAAAATATACACAAAAAAGATTAAAACAGGCTCTAAAATAGACTTCCCATCACTGGAGGACACATCAAGCACTATTGTACTCTCAGGTTTACAAAATTTTAAGTTGGACAATGGTACCACAAAATCCCCATCATCCTTGGCTACTAAAGAGATTTTGACTACTATACCTCAGACTCTAGAATAATCCATAAAGTAGAGGTAACTTGATATTTTTCAGAGATATAAAGAGATTAAATAGAGGAATGAAGCCATTCATGATAATATATCAACTCAATTTAGGAAGCAATCTTCCTTCATCCAACACATAATCATTTCATCATATGATACAGAAAAGGGAAGGATGCATATGGCATTCTTGCAGGCCCAGGTCCCTTAACCAAAGTCAGCAACGGATTTCAAACAAACTACTTTTGAGTTTGAGGTAGAGGATTTCCATCATATAGATCAAATAGATATGCACAGACAGGATGGAGAAATGGTTTACTCTACTTTCACACAGAATGTTACGACCACTTCCAAACTATAGCTTACTTTGAATAATGTGTGGTCTCAGCTTAAATTGGAGAAAGTTCTCTCACTTGCCAAAGATACCAGAATCAAATATTTAGAGGAAATGGTGGTGAAAGAAGGCTTTGATCAAGACAATTAAAAATCCATGGAGGGGATAATCAGGAAGCAAAATGTTGACATAGCAACCTTAAAGAAACAATTGAAGCTGCCATTAATAGAAGACCCCCATGCTAAGGAACTTGGAGAGACAGAACTACAAAAGGAACAAAGGGCATAGATCAAAGAAATGGGAGCATAAATGGACAAGCTGATAAACGAAAAGGAACAAAGTTCACAACTTGGAGTGGTTCCTCTTGATGCAGTTCCCATTGCAACTCTACTTGAAACAAGTGTCCTACAATAACCACGATAGCAGGAACATCATCTTCTATCGTGCTTCCCACATTAGTTGTAGATGACTCATTTATGTTAGTTGAATCCATGGAAAACATGTCCATATAGGGAGAAGAGCTAAAGAAGCTGAGGCAAGAAGCAAAGGTTCTACAGGAATAGAGTACAAGGTTTAAAAATGCCTTCATGACAAAAACATAGAAGTCATAAACATTGCCCCAAAGATTGTAGATAGATGGAAAAAGACTGTGCCATGGGAAATACATTGGCACAAGTAAAAGATAATATCTGGAAAAGGATCAATGAAGAAATGGAAGCATTTGACCTTCAATCCAAATTATTTTTGAGCAACAAGAGCTGATTGAATGAATCATTTGAAGCCATTGAGCATGTCAGAAAGAAATTGGGAGATAAACCCAATGGTGCCACTGAGCTCATCAAATTTCTTAACTCCCAGAATAGTCAGGAATTGGAAGAGTTGGAAATTGAAGGCGGAACAAAGATGATTTTGGAAGTCAGGAAAGTGTTGACTAAAAGAAATCTTATGAGACATCTTGAAGAGAAGGTTCAAATTATGAACACTGGTATACATAAATTATTCACCAAGCTAGAGCCCCTCTATAAGAAAGGACTTCCAAACTTGTTAGTAATTAATGACAAGCTCAGCACATAGAGTGAGAAAATTATGACCAAGGTAAGAGACAGTTCAAAGGTTATAGTTATAAGATTCAGTATGACTGGAAAGCCATTCCTGGAAGCATTGGCATACGATCTTGAGATTCGGTATGCAATTCAAAATCTATTCATCACTAGACCAACAACTTCCAAATATACTGAAGTCGACGAAGTGTATAGAAGGTTGATGAAGATGAATATCCCGAGTGAACAATACTGGTATAAAATTTGTGAGTTACTCGAGTAAAAATTAGTTTTAGGGGCACATATCAGCGTTACGAAACATGCACAATTTGAGCGCTAGACATCCAGCTATTCCACCATTTCAGTGCCACCACTTCAAACAATTGGAATTTCCCTGACATCATTGTAATAAGTTAGATTGATTCAGTTTTATTATTTTTAGATACATCATAGTCATTTTAAAAGGATATTTTTTGTAAATTAATTATAAATACTTCATCTTCAAAAGTATCAAGGGTTGTTTTTTTTACGAAGAACACTATTGTATATTTTCTAAAGCATCGCTAGATTACCAGTAATACAGAAGCTATTTCACAGGATTCTTGTGTCAAGTTGTTGGTGAAGTGCATCTATCATCTTATGTTTTTATATTTATTTGTTGATAGCACATATTTGTTTTCAAATCTGAATTATTCAATAGATAAATAAAGGGCATAATTTTTTAAATCTACGCTTTGCACCCAACTACTAATAATTTCTATGTTTTCATCTAATCTTTAAATATAGAATTCAGGTAACAATGCTCTATATTTAAAGTGATCCTTAAATCTATTCTTCTTCTCCGTTTCACAGGCCTTAAAGAATCCATTCAGTTTGGCTACCCTTCCATGTGAGATCTATACTATAGTTAATCTGTATTCTATGTAACTGACTCCATAGCCCAATGGTAATCTAGTTATCAACTAACCATTCAAATACAAATCAAACTCCAAAATTCATAGCTAGCCTAATATTCAATAAAACAAAGTTAAATCTTACAGAGAGAGCCCTCTCTGAAGCTGGTAGGGCTAGATCCCAGCTTCCAAAGTTGGTTTGTAGTTACCTTGGTGATTTTCTTCTGCAGCCTCAAAAAATTACTGAGTGCTAACACCAATGAAAATAATTCCTGACAAAGAAAAATAAGTCTTAAAAACATATATTCTATCACTACCTAGCTCATGGAGTGATCAACTCATGATATGCCTGTGAGAGGGTTAAAAGAAATAGGCTTGATAAGGAGAGCGTAAACAAACACACTAGTGGCTTAGGAAGGCTCCACTGTTCATCTTTACTGTGATGAATGTAGTGAATGGTTAAGGCTCAAAAAATTACTGAGTGCTAACACCAATGAAAATCATTCATAACAAAGAAAAATAAGTCTTAAAAACATATATTTTATCACTACCTAGCTCATGGAATGATCAACTCATGATATGCCTGTGAGAGGGTTAAAAGAAAGAGGCTTGATAAGGAGAGCATAAACAAACACACCAGTGGCTTAGGAAGGCTCCACTGTTCATCTTTACTGTGATGAATGTAGTGAATGGTTAATGCTCACAAGAGGACTTCAAGGTGTGCTTTTTAACTCAAGCAAGAGAGAGAGAGAGAGAACTCAAGGGTGTAGGGTGCAAGTCTGAAGCACAAAGGAGACTCATTCATTGGTTCAGGGTGCACTTTTTCACTCAAGGAACAACGGAGAACACAAGGGCACAAAATGAAGGAATAAGGGATTAGGCTTCAAGCCTTCCTAGTGTGTTTGTGAACTCAATAGGAATTGGGAGGGAATAGTTCTTTGAGTCAAAGGAGTGTACTCAAATGAAGGATTTAGGATTTAATATTGCGCCATGCACCTTAAGGGAAAAGGCAAGGATGTATGATTTGTGCTTCAAGAGTATGCCATGCACTCAAAAGATTTAGGATTAAAGAGTGTGCCATGCACTCAAAGTATTCGTTCTTTCTGAGTGCACCATGTGCCCTAAGGCTTAATGCTTCTTGAGTGTGTCATGCACTCAAAGGGAGAGAAGGCTTCATGATTCTAGAGTGTGCCATGCGTCCTAAAGCTTCATGCTTCATGAGTGTGCCATGTGCTCAAAGGGAGAAAAGTAATTATACTTCAAGAGTGCTCCATGCACCCTAAGGCTTCATGTTTCACGAATGCACCATGCACTCAAAGGGAGAGAAGGCTTTGTTCCTCCCAATCGTGCTTCATTGTTCCAAAGTGTGCTTCATTGTTTCAAAGTGTGCTTTGTTGTTGTCAAGTGTACTCCATTGTTCTGAAGTGTAATTCACTGTTTTTAAGTATGCTTCATTGTTCCAAAGTGCACTCAGCCTTGGGAGGGCATAATTTTCTCCAACAATGGCTACTTGTTCCTTTGAGATGCACTTTTCAATGAGGGAGGAGATAAAAGGCTAGGTCACTTATCCTAGGAGGTACTAATGCACTATGAGATGGAGGAGACCTTAGAAAATACTTAGAAAACAAGTATGGGAGGAAAATATACATCAATGAGCCTCATAAATAATTTTTTCTCATGACCTAGTAAGAGGGTTGATGCCTTTTCAACTTGCATTGAGAAGGAGGACCAAGAAGGGCTCCCAAAATGGCTAAGTGTGGGACCAACATAGTAGGAGAAATAAATGCATCCTAAAACAAGTTAAACATGGATCACACACATAAATTACGTCATTACAATCCAACAAAATTTAGAGAACTAATGAACATTAATCACACCTTGAAATGATAACCAAACAACACCTATTTCTAAGTGCGACTGTTGGAATGACACCTTGTAATGTAAAATAAAAGTTACGATAGGAGTGATGACTGTGACCCAAAGGTTCTCTAAGCTGTAAGAATGTGTCTAGAAAATTTTCTAATAATATATTAGACCATATAATGAAGAAGAGGGAGTGAATACTAAATTTGGTGATACACAAAGGTGCAACACACATCGGGTTAAAAACAATAGAAGTAACACATGTGACAGTAGGAAAACATAAGACGACACTTGCAAAATGTGAAATAACTTGAAAGAAACACATGCGAGAGTGAATGTAACATGAATATGACACTTATGAAAGTGAATATGAGCAAAAGTGATAATCGCATACATAAAAGTGACACTTGTGAATGTGATGGTGCACAAAAGTGATAGTTGAGAAGACTCACTAAAATAGAAGTACAAATGAAACCAAAGTGATGGAGACTATGAACAAAAGTGTGCAGTGACTATCAACATGAGATGAACTATTATGTAATCATATTAAAAAAATAGAGATCAACGACTTTAAAATTAGCCTCTTCAAGGGGCCAATCTCCTTTACATCACATAAATGAGCAATTCTTGAATGATTCAAATGAATATACCTCCTTGCAATATATAGGAGTCTAAGGGGTCACAATATAATTAGAGCCTACATGAAAATAATAATGTAAGGACATAACAATAATAATAGTGGCCTTATATGAGGCATAATAATAAGAATATGGGGACTACATGGGCACAACTAACACTAGGGGACTACACTAACAATAGCAACAAAGGGGATACACTAGTATTATAGGGACCTAACATGCCCCTCCCCTTCAAAAAAGTGTTTTCCTCAATGCTTGAGTAGTTTTGGATGCTTCTGTATAAAATTCTCATCCTTCCACGTGGTATATTTAGTAGGTAAGTTCTTCCACTTAATGAGATACATTGAAATTGATCGATTTCATAGTTTCCAAGTTCTTCTTTCCATGACTGCTTCAAGCTCTATTATGATTTTTCCTCCATCAAGTTCTGACAATATTGTTTAAACTGGGAGCTTTTCATTGATATCCTTATTTAAGCATGAAACATGGAAAACTGGGTGTACTCGGGGAGATGCAGGCAACTCCAATTTGTATGCCATAGTACCAATATTTTGCAACATCTTGTAAGTGCCATCTTATTGGGTGATAATTTATTATCCTTATTAGCTTGCTTGAGGGACATTTGTTTGTACTGTTGTAGCCGTAAAAATACCTAGTCACCTACATAAAAAATTCTTTCACTGCGATGTTGATCAACCTGTTATTTCATTCGATTCTGTGCTAGAGTTAGGTTATCCTTTAAGAGTTGAAGGCCTTGTTGTTGATTATTGACGTGATTTTCCACTTCTTGAGCCTTATAATTTTCCTTTAAATATGATTTGATGGATGGTGGATGATATCCATAAAGTTCCATAAATGGGGTCATTTTTGTTGTAGTATAGAAGGAAGTGTTATACCACCATTCAACTAGAGATAACCACTAGACCCATTGTGTTTGTTTATCAGATACAAAGCGACAAAGTTATCCTTCCAATTTTTTTTTCACTGTCTTAGTTTTCCCATCAGATTGAGGATGATAAGATGAGCTATAAGCCAGATGAGTACCCATACAAGAAAATAATTTCCTCCAAAAATTTCCAATGAAAATAGGATCTCTATCGCTTACAATAGTCTTTGGGTTTCCATTTATTTTTTGAATTGTTTCCATAAATGTAGTAGTAACTATATGGACTTTAAATGGATGAGATAATTCACAAAAGTGTGCATACTTGCTAAATCTATCAATTACCACCATGATGACACTCTTTCCTTCATACTTGGGTATGCCTGTGATAAAATCCATTAAGACCTCCTCCCAACATTGACTTGTAATGAATAGAGGTTGTAATAGACTTGAGGCCTTAATTGTCTCAAATTTGTTTTGCTAGAAAACCAAACATTCCACCACAAACTTCTGAATATTATTTTTAATGGCATCCTGAAAAAATTCCTTCTTGAACCTGTGGTAAGCTTTTAAAAATACCAAGTGCCCTCCTAAGGGGGAGGTGTGAAATTCCAAAATAATCTTTTGTTTGAGTTGGGAATTATTACAAAGATATAAGAAATCTTTGTACCATAATGAATAATTTGTCCACATAAATGTATCATATGTATTGGGATCTTGCTGCAACTTTTGAATGAGAGTCCACACCTCTTCATGATTCTTCCATTCATCCCTTGCTTCAGTTATCCAATTATGTTGGATAATAGAAATGGCATAGAGAAATGCTTCCACGTCCTCATCCTCTCTTGAAAGTGCTTCCGCAACAACTTTTTTCTTCCATTTTTTGTAGATGATTTCACAGTCATGACGCAAGATCTTGGTGACCCATTTATTCTACTCTTCTGAAGATAATATTTGTTCCAAAAAGTATTTAAGACTATCATGATATATTTTTACATTCAAGTGTCTTCCCATTAGGTAAGGCCACAATTTCTTTATTGCATATAGTATTGCCAAGATTTCCTTCTCATAAATAAGCTTGTGTAAATACTTTCCCTTGATTAGACCAATTTAAAAAGTAATGGGTCATCCTTCTTGCATTGAAACAACACCAATTCCATTTCCTGAGGCATCACATTCGAAAATAAAGGTTTTTGTGAAATCTGGTGTAGCTAACATTGGTGCTTGGCACAGTGCCTCTTTAAGATGTTCAAAGGCCTTATTTGTTTTTGGAGTCCAAGAAAATTCATATTTCTTCAAAAATGTTGTTATAGGCGCTGATATTCTCCCATAACTCTTAACAAACTTGTGATAATACCCTGTCAACTTATGAAATCCTCAAATATGCTTTAGAGTTATGGGGATTTTCCATTCCTTAATGGATTTAATTTTATTAGGGTCTACCTTAACACCCTCATGAGATGCAATATGACCCAAATATTGCATCTCCTGTAATCCAAAGAAGCATTTGGAAGTTTTTGCATATGGTTTTTTCCCCCAATAATTTGAGCAACCTCTCAACATGTTGAACATGATCCTTTCAAGACTTGTTGTAGATTAGTATATCATAAAAAAATACCAACACAATTTTTCTAAGGAACGATTTGAAAATGGAATTCATCAAACCTTGAAATGTGGAAGGTGCATTAATAAGGCCAAAAGGCATGACCAAAAATTAATAACTACCTTCATGATTTTTTAATGTTGTTCTCAGAATGTCTTCAATCTTGATTCTAATTTAATGATATTCTAAATGAAGATCTAGTTTGGTGGAGAAAATTGTCCCGTGTAATTCATCTAACAATATATCAATGACATGAATGGGATATTTATCTTTAACAGTGAGCTTGTCGATCTACCTATAATCCAGACACATATGCCACGATCCATCCTTAATTTACACCAATAATACTAAAGAAGAGAAAAAACTCGACTAGGTTGAATTATACCAACCTCTAGCATTTCTGGAACCATACATTCAATTTCATTCTTTTAGGCATAGGGATATATGTAAGGCTTGATTTTTGGAGGAACAATTTCTAGAATCAAGTGAATAGCATGATCATAATCATGAGAAGGTGGGAGGCCTTTGGGAGTCTCAAACACCTTGGAATGATTGTCCAAGACTTTTTTAAGATTTGGAGAAATAGACTATTTCAATGTTTGAACCTCTAGTGAGCATAATTGTGCAATTATCCTTCATTTCTCCTTTTTCAAAATCTTTGTCATGCGATTAGAGCTAATTATATTCACTAGTTTCCCTGCATTACCCCTTATTTATATTTCCTTTCCTTGCCAAAAAAATTTCATGAAAAGTTCTTGAAAATTAAAGGTTATCAACCCCAACGATTGTAACCATTGGACTCCCAGTGCAACATCAACACCACCCATTGTAATGGAAATTGAACTATTCAATACGTATTCCACCATAGTTAGTTTGGTATTATGACACTTTCTACAGAAATTTAAAGTTCCTCCATTTGCAACCATTTCTTGACACTTTGGTGCTGGATATATAAAGCAATTTAATTCCTTGGTTATCTTACACTGAATAAAATTATGAGTACTACCCAAATAAATCAACAATGCTACCGTTTTCTTCTTGATATATCCATATATATTGAGAGTTTGATGAGTGGTAATTCCTGGCAATGTATTACAAGATATGGCTAGATTCATTTCTTCTTTCTATGGGGTTTTTTTTATGTATATTCTTCCTTTTCTTCCTCCTCTTCACAATCTATGTAAAACAATTTTTTTTAGCACACTTATGACCTTTAGTGTATATTCTATGACAGCTATAACAAAGCGATTTTTCTATTTTTTCCTTCAATTATTTTGGTGTCTACCTTATAGGTTGTGGAAGGCTAGAAGCAACAACACTTCCCTCTTTATAGTTGTGAGTGGTAGACTTCCTTGTTGCCATAATTTTTCTTTCAAATTTTCTTGCCACCTTGAATGCCTTCTCTAATGAATCAGGTTTCCAAAGGTGAACCTCATGTTGGATATTATCCTTTAAAGTTCCCATGAAGACATCAATCCTATGCCCCTCTATAATATCATTTACCTTAATATTAAATCATTGAAAGTACTCAATGTTCTCCACCATTGAACCCTTTGGTTTGAGATTTATCAATTGGCTAAAGAAGGTATTGCTCTTTGTATCCTCATAATGTGCTACCATTTCTTCTACAAAAAGTGTCCAAGTGACAATTGATTTTTGTGAACAAAGCCATCAGTTCCACAGAAATTGATTTTGTTCTAAATATAAAGATGTAATCCATACCTTTCGTGTGTTTGACACATTATGTACATCAAAGAATTCCTCCATTTGTAATATCCATGTTGCTAGATCCTTTCCATAAAACTTCCTCATATAAATCTATGGAATGTGGCTAGTCTTCAATGCACTATTGGAGTGCCTAAAATCAAAATTCATATTCCTTTTATCCTCATCATGATTTTCATGGAGTACCTTATCACTACTAGGAAGCATTTCTTGTCAACTTTGTGAAAGCTTCCTTCAAATCTTTCAGGTCTGTTTTCATTTCTTCTTTTAAACCATCCTTCAAACCTTCGATCTTAAAATTTATGCAATCCTTAAAATCTTCCATGTCTGATTTTAAAGAATTCTTCAAGCCATCCATCTTAGCTTCCATTTCATTTTGGGCTACTCTTTGCAGGAGTAAAATTTGTTGCACTTGGGCTCCTAATTTTGAGATATCATGTTGCATTTCTTCCTCTTCTTCATGCATCATAGTAGATATTTCTTGTTTCTTACTAGGTGTGTCAATTTTTTTTCTTTAAGGCATTTTGGAATAAAAAAACTATCTTCACTATACCCTTTGAATCACTTCAAATTGATATTTCAAACAAAAGTTATGCAAAATTTAAAAAAATACACACTTTTTTCTTGCTTATTAGGAGCTCAATATTGAAATTATTGTATCTTTGTAATTCTCGCCCTTCAAGGTCTAAACTTATTTCTCGTGGTAGCCCTCTTATTATTCTTTACAAATCCATAATTTAGAAAAAAAATTAGATTCTTCAAGACAAAGTTATGCCAAATATCCCACGATGACCAGATTATGGACTGGTTCAGTAGTGCGAACTTGTACAAAATGCCACATGTCACTTTTACCGCTTTCGGCCCTAAAATTGATCCAAAAGAAGCTATAGCCTGTCTAAGTTCTGTCAATTCTTACAAAATTCAAATCTGGTTCCTGAAAAGAAAGTTATGATTATTTTCCCTAGAGCACTTGTTTAGGACTGAATTCTGGAGCATGTAGAAACCCTACCTTCTTTGGCCCATATATTAGAAAATGTAGTGAACCAAGATCTGAAATTCCTACAAAAAGTTCACTAGGATTTCGGCTCCATGTAGTTGCAATTCTAGCTTCTGAAGCTTCATCTAAAAGATGTTATAGTGAAAATACCAAGATGCCATCTTTGAAGTGGTGAAACCCTAGAATCCAAACCTCTGAAACCAAAGGTTATGTAGCCAGACAAAAAAAAAGATAGATCAACGACTTCAAAATTATCCTATTCGAGGGGGAATCCTCCTTTACATCACATAAATGAATAATTGTTAAATGATTCAAATGACTAGACCTCCTTTCTATATATAGGAGTCTAAGTGATCACAATATAATTAGAGTCTACATAACACTAATAATGTAAAGACAACAATAAGAAAAGTGGGCTTCTCTAGGAAATAATAATAACAATATGTGGAATACATGGGCACAAAATAAAAATAGGGGGCTACACTAACAATAATAATAAAGGGGATACACTATTATTATAGGGACCTAACATGAACATCACACAAGCACTACCTTCATGGATGGTACTATTCTTGTTGAAGCTAGCATAAAGAAAATGCACTCATAAACTCATCAAAGACTGAGCATGTGTGTGCAAGTGAATTGATAGTTTAAAACTAGGAAGAAAACATAAAAATTTTTTGGAACATCATTCAACCATGAAGGGACCATAGAGAAATACATCATAAGATCCTCATTAGGCTCCAAAATTCAAGTGTAGGCAAATTTTTGGAGGGTGTTCATCGCAACGTCAACACAAATATAAAAATATGCTTCTCTAAAGGGATAAGCTCTTCTGCTCTCAATAAGTCAAGATCCCTCTTCCATGCTAGTGAAATTATAAGTGCTAAAGCATAGTCCTATAAATATATAATTAAATAAGGGGTGAAATAAGAGAAAGGATTCCTACATAGAAAGGTGAAGAATGTAACTTCACTGTGGTACTGTCCAGACATATTGGTAGCGAAACAATGCTTTTGTTCCTGTAGTGACTCCACTGGGGTACTGTCCAGGCCTTCTAGCAGCAGACCAACACTAGAGATGAAATATCATACTCTTATTATTGTAAACTCGCCATTATATATTACCATCCTTCTTAATTGAAACAATTGTGATAACAACTAGTTATGTGAATGTGTTTAGCTGTGAAATGGAATAAAAGGGACTATATCCATAACTAGGTCAAATAGGGAAGACAAGGTAATCCATGTGATCAATCCATACTTCTTGAAAGACTGAGACCTTGCACTTAAGGATAGAACGTGAAGAGAGAGGATGGAGTTCTACCATTGTGTCACCGAGTGTTGACGCTGCCATCAACTCCCTCTAAATTTTTTCCTACATGTGAATTTTGGAGTGTAATATGGATCTAAATATTTTTCATTCCATAGTTGCTTCATGATCAATTAATGTTATGCTAAGTGTGTAAGTATTCTTCTTGGTTTCTAAGAATTAAATTCACTTCCATACACATGTTCAATCCATACCAAGTTCATGAGCACATTTCTTTTACAAAAGCTTGAACATGCATAGCACGAGTCCATCAAGGTAGTACCTATGCAATGTTTAGTCTATGTCGACCATCATTATGTACTTTCATTCAAAGTCTCTCATTTTTTGTTGTGATTGTAATTCTATCTTGGTGAGTTTCTCCAACTATCCCTTTTGAACACCTTCACTTTCACAAGTGTCGCTTTCATGTTTACGATTGTCACTTCTGCTTGTTTTTTCTTTAATAAACATAATTTTCATGTTATAATCACTCTAGCATCTGTCACTTTCAATGTCATTTTCATTTTGCAAGTGTTGTTTGCAATTTTCTCTTACTGTCACAAGTGTCCTCTTTTGGCATGGTAAGTGTTGCGCATCGTAAAAGTAGAGTTGTTGTTCATTGTAAGAGGCAAAATTGGTACTGATGGATCCTATTTACCATGTAGACATGTACTAGACCCATTCCCAACATTTTATGTGTTATCGTACAAGTGTCATCACTATCATTGCAAAGTGTACCTTAAGTGTCGCACTTGGAGGAGGTTGTTGTATTGACATCACATTAAGGGGATCATGTTGTTCTTGTGTAATGAGTGTTCAATGTTGTGTCACCAATTGTTTTGAGTGTGCGTGATCATTTATAAGTTCAATCCTCATCTCAATTTTACCTTACTGATCCTGTACTTATCCAAATTCTAAAAATCTTTCTGCTCAATCAACTTGACCGAATTTAGCCTCCTTGAACTACACATTACACAGAAGCAATGCACATGCTCCCCGCTTTCCTCTTCGAATTGTGTAATGCACAGTTCCTATGGCCAACAACTATGCATTAAGCTATCATAGTGCTTAAGGATTTCCTCCATACCATTATAAATTTCACAATCCCACCTCTCATGTAGTCTCTTGTAAGTTGTTGTGCATTGTGCAATCTCAACCATCAAGTTGTCTTGTTGAGTCCTTGAACTACATAACTACACAATCCATTGATCAGTCTCCCTCCAAAACTATGCATTGCACAATCTCAAGTCTCAAGACTCCCTCACTGACCTCCACAATTACATAGTTTACCCTTCAATACTATCTCCTACGCATTGTATAGTGTGAAGCCTTAGGCTATCTCCCTACCTCCTTGAGCTACGTAATTGCACAATCCCTTGGCATTTCTCTATATTGTACCATGCATTGGGCAAATTCAAGGTTCAAGAATACCTCACTAAGATCCTCAACTGTGAATTCTCCCTACCGAAGCCTTTAGAATTGCACATTACATAGTCTCAAGCTTCATTCCATCACTCCTGGCCCCTAGAACTGCGCACTACACAATCCTTGAGTCGTCCTCCTTTTCCAATGCCTAGGCCCAACTCTATTAGTCATTTTAAAGAATCAAGATAGACTATGATACTTCGGATTGATGTTGTCTTGTCATGTTTGTGATGCTAAAACCATGAATAGGTCATTAAGCAAGAAGATAAAGGAACACCAGTTTAAGATAGAAGACCAAAGCTTAGGACCACATGAAGACTCTATACCATTCATTCCCTTTGAAGGTGAAAATTGAGAAAAAATGAGATATTTCATGAAGATAAAGTACTAAAAATACCTATCATGAGTATTGAAGACAAATCAACAAGAGAGCAACTTGGCATTGGCACTTCATCACGAAGTCCATGTAATCATTTTCAATTTGTATCTTGTACTAGTACCATCACAATGTCATCTGTCTTTCCACATCATTTGTGGATGTAATGATGTAATTATCAAAAGGAAAGGATAAAATGTAATGTGAGGAAGTACAAGAGTCATACGTGGAATATGAAAAGTCACATAGTCATGTATTTACAAAAGGTTCTTTAGGAAAATTCCAAAACTCATATGGAAGTCCAAAGGTCACATTAGAAGTCTAAGAGTCATGAGGTAAGCTCAAGAGTAATGGGGATATAAGAGGTCATCCCTATTGTTATAAATACACCCTCATAACTCAAGAAAAAGCATTTTGGAGGCTAAGCCTTTGGAGAGATAGCCTTGACTTCTCTAGCTTAGCATAGGAGAGAAGATCATTCATTGGAGAAGAAAGAAGTGACTTAATGTTCAACTATTAGAGCTAGTGGCTTGCCATTGTAACCATGTACTTGGATATTTCACCTAATTATCATAAGCTCATTTGAGCCATCAAAATTTCATGCATATGCCATATATGTTGTAAGATTGTTCTTTGAATGTTTGCGATTTATGTTGTTCTACTATGTACTAAGAAAAATGAATTATTTTGGTGGATTTGGTTCATATCTTGTTGAAGGTGTGTTGTATTTTCTTTAATGTTCATTGTGTCTATATGAACTATTTCACTATATAGATAATGAACCTTTCATTTCTCTTCTGTGTATCTCTTCGGATAGTACTTTTAATTTCCTTTTAGAGGCTCACTATTATTCCCCTCTTGTGAAAGTCTTCATTTACATATTGCAATTGGTATTAACCAATGTCAACTTACTTTTTGATTGCAAATATTATGTGCAGAGTCTCTTTTGTTATTCATTTCAATATAGGGAAATATTAAGTTATGTTGTCTGAGCCAATACTCCATATGGGGCTCCTACTCCAAACAATGTGAGGTCTAATTGGGATTGTACATCAGGGAGAAACCCTTGGCTAACAGATTTTCAGCACCACCAAAAATGTTGTTCATTAGGAACTTCTAATATATTGGTTATCCTATTACATCTTTGTAGAGAAAAGGAAAGACGTTTGAAGGGAAAAATGCGTGTGCAACTAGTTTTGAGCAGTTGAAGCATTTTCTTACAAATGATCCAATCTTGAAGATTGTAGATCCTAACAAAGAGTTCATGGTATGTAAAAATTATTGCAAGAGAGGAATTGTTGGATTCTTGATGCAAGAATGACAGGTGGTATACTATGAGTCAAGTAAGTTGAATGAGCATGAGTAGAACTATGCAACTCATGATCTTGAGTTGTTCACTATAATTCATGCCTTGAATATGTGGAGGCATTATATTCTTGGTAGGAGGTTCATCTTGATGAGTGATCATAGTGGACTGAGGTACTTGTTTCACCAAACCAATCTGAATGCAAGGAAATCTAGATTGCTTCATACCCTCAGTGAGATTGATTTTGAGATCAAGTATATTAAGGTTAGGGAGAACAGGGTTGCAGATGATCTCTGTAGGAGAGTGTAGGTGAATCAGATTTTAGTTGTGAGTTCTTATGGGACATATTTGCAGGATTAGATCTTGCAAGTAGGACAAAACGATGATAGGTACCAATAGTTAAAGCACAAGTTACAGTACTAGGGTGAAGGTGATAGGGATGAGGAATATAATCTCATAGCAGATGTCTTGGTCACATTCAGGAATAGGATTTATGTGTCAGATGATAGTGATATCAAGATGCTTGTCTTGAGGAATATTCATGTCAAGTTGTGTTTAGGTTACCTGGGATATCATAAGACATTGATAACAATTAAGAAGTTCTATCATAGGTATAAATTTAAGAAAGTGGTGGCTGAGTTTGTTGCAATATTTTTTGAATGTTGGTAGGTAAAAGAAGAGTGTATGAATCCAACTGGTTTTTCTCTGTCGATTCTAATTCCAGAGTGGAAATGGGAGGTAATTTACATGGACTTTATTGTAGGTTCTTTGAGGAGATCGAGACAACGTGATTCCATCATGGTTGTCGTTAATAGGTTAAGGTATCTCACATAATTGCAGTTAAGTATACAAATTCACTAGTGAGGTGGCTCAAATTTTCATCATGAAGATAGTGAGTTTGCACGATGTTCTGAAGAAGATCATATCATACAGAGATTCCAAATTCACTTCTATATTTTGGAAGGAGTTGTTTGCAAGATTTGGGACTGAGTTAACATTTAGTACAACTTATCATCTACAGATAGATGGATAGATAGAGAGGGTCTACAAGCTTCTTGAGCACATGTTGAAAATGTATGTCATGAATTAGTAGAGGAAGTGGGGATATTATCTTCCACTCGTGGAGTTTACATATAATAATGGGTATAAGGAGTCCTTGAGGATGAGTCTGTTTGAGGTTATTTATGGTTGAAGTTGTAATACTCCTATCAATTGTAGTGATCCAGTGAATAAGGTGTTGATTGGACTGGATATGTTGGTAGAGATGGAACATGAAATGTAGGTTATTAACAAGAATTTGAAGGTAGAACAAGATAGAAAGAAGAGTTATGCATATAAACATAGGGCATTCAAGTAGTTTTAGGTTAGGAAGCATGTGTACTTTTTGATCAGGCCTAAGAAGATCTCCTTGAGGATTGGATCATGTGCCAAGTTGGCACCTCAGTATTGTGGGCCTTTCGAGATACTTGAGAGGATTGGACTAGTGGGCCACTAACTACACTACCTCTGACAGTGAAAGTCCATGATGTTCTCCATGTTTCATTCCTTAAGAGAAATATGTAGGATGGTGATCATGTGTTTGACTGGTTTGTATTACAGGTGGAACTAGAGGGAGAATTCTATCTAAAATCATAATGCATATTGCAGTGGAAACAACTCATGCTCTAGAACAACGTAATCTAGTGTAGGTTTTAACCCTATACAAAAATTACCTGCAAACAAATTCTTAAAACATAAAGTATACACTGGAGAGAACATAAAACAAATATACACAAAGATTTTCCCCTAGATCCCAAAACCAGAACTACCAGATTGATTTTTCATTATATTCATTTCAATGTTACAATACATATATATGCATGTTGAATCGTTCATAAACCCTAATCCACTAACCCTAGATTAGAATATAACCATACTTCCCATGGCTAGATATACAAAATACCATGGGTAGAAAACCATCATGCCCAAAACCATGTGCAAAACCAATGCACAAAACCACGAGTAGGTCCACCCACCATCTTTGGGTCTAGCCCCAATCCTTGGGTCCTCACAAAACAAAATTTTTTGGGGTACTGCCTTGGACCCCATGCAGGGGGGCTATAGTCCCCCTAGAAAACCACCGAAAGAGGGGGGGGGGGGGGGGGGGTGGCGCTGCCTCCCCCCCTGTGACCCCCCTGCTGTGCGCATTGCAATGTGCAGTGCATGGGACTAGTCATGTAAATAATATAACACACACCCAACATTCTCTCACTCATTGTTTTCTTTCGACACATGTGGTCACATGAGAGCTTAGTCATTGGTCTAGACCTACAATGCCCATTGTTTCTCTACAACAAGAAAACATCTCAGTGCTCACAAACTTCATCAAATGCATTTCAAACATTCTTCAAAGTTTCAACCTTTACCACCAACACCTTTTTGTCCTAAACCATATCCCTCACAAAGTGATATTGAACATCAATGTGATTTGTCCTTAAATGATAATCATGGTTCTTTGCCACAAAAATTTCATTTTGGCTATCACAGTGTATTCTTATAGATTTTTATGCCAACCCCATGCTTGAAAAAAATCTCTGCAACAATACTACTTCTTTTCTTGCATGAGTGGCTGCCATGATTTCTGCATTTGTAGTTGAAAGTGCCACTATAGAATCTCTCTAGCAATTCCAACTGACTGCTCCTCCTAATAGGTTAAACACATACCCACTTGTATATATTCTCTAATCTAGATCTCCAACCCAATCTACATCAACAAATCCATGAATGTCCAAAACATTGTCCAATCCTAGTCTTCCTTTGTAGAACAAACCATAATTGCAAGTGCCACACAATTACCTAAAAACTCGCTTTGCTGCTATCCAATGCTCCTTCTCTGGTTTTGACATAAACTTGCTCAATACTCCCACTAGATGTGTGGTACTAGTATCATACGTACCATTGCATACATAAAGCTATTGATTACACTCGCATATGGAACACGGGACATGTAATCTTCCTCTTCTTATGTCTTGGGACACTACTCAATAGATAACTTTACACCTATGAGAATAGGGACCTTCACCGGTTTACTATCCTGCATATTAAATCTTTGCAATATTATCTAGACATACTTCCTCTAGTTTAACCAGAGGTTCCTATTTTCCAAATCGCTTTTAATTTCCATGCCCAAAATATAGTTTGTAGTACCAAGATCATTCATGTTGAATTTGGAGGATAATTGGGTCTTCAAATCCTCAATAATTTATTTTTCATTTCCAATCAGCAACATATCATCCACATACAAGACAAAATAAATAACATGGTTACTAATTAATTTAAAATACACACAGTGATCTGCTTTGCCTCTAGTGAAGCCAAGTCCCCATATATATTGATCAAATTTCTGATACAACATCCTTGGTGACTGTTTTAACCAATACAAAGACTTTTTTAACCTGCGTCCCAGTTCTTTCTTACCCTTCACCGCAAAGCGTTCAAGTTTCTTCATGTAGATCTTTTCTTCCAGATCCATGTGAAGAAATGATATCTTTATATCCATATGTTCTACCTCAAAATAAAAAGAAACAAAAATAGATAAAAGTAATCTAATAGAAGCTAACTTGGAAACAGGAGAAACAGTATCACCAAAATCAATTCCTGGCACCTGCGAATAACATTTTTCTACCAATCGAGCTTTGTATTTCTCCACCTGTTCTCTACATTTATCTTCTTCTTAAACACCCATTTGTTTCCAATGGGTTTCCTTTGAGATGGAAACTCCACCAAATCCCAAGCCTCATTTTTGTCCAAATATGTCATTTCATCAATCATGGCCTCTTTCTAGAGTTTGCATCCTTTGAATCTATTGCCTCCCTGATAGTTTGGGATCATCGTTAGTAACATATAAAGAAAAAATTGAACTAAAAGTATATGAACTATACCTTTCTTGTTGGCTTCTCACTTAAATTGATCTTCTCAAAACTAGAGTTTGTGGCTCTTCCTCTTATGATTCTGTTACACAATATTTTGTCACACATCCTGCACTTCCTTGTGACATACCTTGAAGTGCCCAAAACATGACCATAATGCAGTGTACTCATTCATAGATGTAGTTCAGAGCCTTCCTAAGACATTGATTGGAAAATTCCTTGAGCTTCCCTTGAAGGAAATAACTCTTTAACCCTAATTTGAGCATCATCGCTCTTATGAGACTAAAAGCCATAATGGTCATATGTTGTATTGTGTTTGATGCACGATGGAATCACTTTGTTCCCTTGCATACCTACCGTGATCTCAAAAAGGTAATCTTCCCAAAGGAGATGAGAAGCTTCGTGATCTAGAAACTTCTAGAGTGGCGAGCTAGAGGTGGTTTCACATAGATGAGGTCGAATCCTCCCATCTTGACCTCTTTGTCTTATCCCTATGAGATACCTCCTTGATATGTGGGCCTAATTGTATATTTGGAGAATCCCTAACTCCCTTTCCCAGTCTATAAATTCATCCTCTCTAATTCCCAAATGGTTCGCCGGGTTAGAGCCTGGGTTAATCTATGTCCATTTACACACCTATGCTGAGCTTGTGCTTAGACGCTATTCATTAGACTTGGAGAAGGAGTGTATGGAGAGTTTCTTGGCTTGGACTTGGATTAGCACTCAAGGAGAGCCTTTCAACATCAAGGCTATGGTTGTAAGCTTCCCTTTATTCTTTAAATAATATACAACCCAAAATATATATGCTCATGTATGTATTAGCTTGGCATTCCTTGATCAACTAAGTAGGTTACTATTGGACTTTCTATTGGTTTTAACATGATTTATTCTCTCTTTATCACTTGTGCAAGTAAATAAGAGCTAAAAGAAACATTAACAAGTCTATGATAAAAGCGGTTTGAGGATCTCAACAAAGGAAATCAAAATAGCATCAGAGTGAGGTAGGTTATCTCTCTCATTCCACTTTTCGATTATAATCTAGGAAGATGTCTAGTGGATTGTCACTCAGTTGCTAGACGCATTCATTGGGCTAGAGGGATTGTCTCCATGCACAGATATGATTACCTTGTCTATAAAATGGTGACTCCACTGGTGATCCTATGACCCTTTCCATCCAATCTTTCACCCTGATCTTTTGACTAGTTTGACCAACCGTCGATTTTTCGACTTGTCTTCATTAGTCTAGGTTTATACCATCACTGATTACTGCTTTAGAGTGCTCAGTCTGGATTGTTTCCTGGAATATTTTTAGTTTTTTCCCATATTCCTCACCCATCGTAGGTTTAGCCATGACAGTCGTGACGACATTGTGGTTTTTACCTTTACATTAGCCATGATTGCAGTTTTTACCTTTACAATCGCAATGAAGATTTTTTCCTTCATTTTTTGGTCATGCTAAAATCATCACTAATTTTGTTATACAAAGTATTGATGCTATCGTGGGTTTGCTTATGCAAAGTAGCGATAATTGTGGGTTTGGTTATGAAATGTAGTGATGATCCTTGAATATTAGAATGTTTAAGATTTCTTTCTTAGAATCCAATGTGTCTTAGCCCCTAAGGTATTTTCGTATCCTGTATACTTGGATTTGTCAATGTTTTGATTTATTTCCTTGATTAATTTGGAAAATTTGTCTCATTGGCTCAGAAGTGAAATATGACTAAATTATAGGGTTTCTAGTCATTGGTCATCATTTTCTGCTTTTTGGTGTCATTGAGATGTTTGTTTTGTTGATTGATTGAGTGTTGTTTTCTGTAGAAATCATTGAAAACATTGTTTTGCATCTGTTTTAGCTTGTATTTCAAAATTTACTTTTCATGAAAATGCATTAGATTAGTTGCATTGAAAAGTTATTTTTTGAGATTCATCATTGAAAATAGATCACATTTTTCAAGGATTGAAAGTTAAAAAACTGTATTAGGTCATCAAATCATTCAAAATGAAAAGAAAAGCATAATTCATATAAGTGCATATTTGTAAAGTCAAAATCATTTTGCTTTCAAAGAGTTGCATTTAGGATAGTGAAAAGTGGAAATCATTTTTACTTCTGGCATTGCATTTAGTGAAATGAAATATTAGAATTCGTTTTCACATTTTGCTTTAGTGGAAGGAATTTTGCATGATGCATTTTGTTTGATGCGTTATTGATTGAAATTCATTCCCTTGATTAGTTTAGCTTTCATTGAAATGAAAATTTTCCTTTTGTCATATAGATGAATCATAGGTGTTTAGGTAACGTTGTTAAGGCCTTGAAGTTGAGACATAATTACAAGATCAACTTTAAAACCTATCAATTAACCTAAGGATCATCTGAAATATTAACGATCATATCTAGTGGTCTAGGTTAGGGATGTGTTCCGGTGTCTTGAAAACTTAGCAACTGTCATTTGCTTCAGCATTAGACAATGCTAGCATGAACTTCTGCTCCCCGTTTTGTCATGTATAGAAAGGGAGAGCCCCCTAGGTTGCAATCCTCTATCCGTAGGAAGCCGAGTCCGCCACCATGTAAACATGATACACTGAACAGAACATTTGGGGAGATTTTCCTGCACGTACATCAAGTCCTTGGTCAATTTATTGGTTAAGGTGTATATTGTAGTTCAAGGTTACTTGGTAATCCTTTTACATAGATTCACCTAAGTAGTCATTTAATCTTTTCTAACTCTTTAAATTTGAATAGATCATTGAGAAACCTGTCCTTTCAAGCTCACAAAACTATTGAAAGTAGCTAGACTCACCTTTTCGTCCCTTTATCGATTATTAAAACATCGAAAGGCAAAGTTTTTGTTTCAAATTCTAAAATTAATTGACCATGGAACACCATCCTTCTTGTGGAAATACTTCTTAGTATATCTTAGGTTGGTACCAATGGAAACATTTCCTGAGTCTACCAATCAAGGAAACCCCTCTGATGGGAATCATAGGCCTTTTCCTTCTTTTGGAAATATTGGTGCTCCCTATGTGGCGATGTTTTCACTTCCAAGATTGACCTATGAACTGCCAATTTGGTTATTTTATGCCTCAGTGGTTCCAAGTGTCAAAACAACTTTTCAACCAAGTTCTCCCCCACCTGAACAACATCAACCTCATATTGACCCTAAAGCTGACCCCTCACCATCTTCAACTATTTCTTCACCTCATTCTCCCTATTCTCCTTTTGAATGTCTAGATTCTAGTAACTAGGAAAGCTAAGAAGAAGAAGAAGAGGGAAAATAAGCAAGGGTGCAACCAAACAACCATTGCTACTGATGCAACTAATGAAGAAAAATCTTCCAAAGAGCCTCTAAAAGTAAAATTCCCTTGCATGTTATGTAAGCGTGACCACCTTCTTTGTGGAATTGTCGTAATATTTCCAAGGTCTTAGAAGTGTGGTCTAAAGGTTCACATCGACCTTTGTCATTAGCCTCTGGCAATCATGCTAGTGAAAAACCCTCAACTAGTAACATAAATCTTATGGGAAAAAGGGAAAATTCAAATTTCCCTATAAGCTGTTTGAAGGTAATCATCCCATTCACCATTGTCCTCTTATGGATGAAGCTTCCAAAGGTTTGGGAAACCTCGTCTTCCAACTGGGTATCAAAAGCTTTCCCTTGATCCTCTGCTAGTCGATCCACTGTTTGATTGAAAGTCATATTTGGTCAATCCCACTCTCTATGAAAGTGAGTCTCATGAGTTCATTCTCGACCAACCATTGATTGAGAAACTGGTAGACTTGACCCCACCTTCAGTTAACTGTACCTTTTTGGTAGAGAGTGAACCTCATACTACTCAGGTTCTTTTGGTTTCTTTAGTTTTGAATGAACTTGAGGGAAATCCTCCTATTCCCACAATGCATGAGAGAGTTTCTCCTATTCCCATAGATAAAGAGGGTAGCTCTCATGTTCCTACAACCCCCCATCCTAGTAGTTTAGTCACTTATTTTGATTGGAGTCGACTGGCAGGATATCACCTTCCATCTTATGTGCCTTTCCATATTACAGTGCAGGGTTATGATATGGTCATAGCTAGAAAAATCATTGATGAGGGCGCATCTGTTAGTATCATGTCTTCAACTACTTGTCAAGCTTTGGGTTCTCATCATCTTGTCCCCATCACCCAGAATCTGTTAGATTTTAACAGAGGAACTAGTCAACTGTTAGGGATCCTTCCTAGGTTGCCTATTACTTTGGGAGGAAAGACTATCTATATAGACATGATGGTTGTCCAAGGCCCTTTAGATTTTAATCTACTCCTCGGCTGTGACTATGTTTATGTCACAGGAGCTCTTGTTTCTTCCCTCTTTTGAGTGATGTGTTTCTTGGATGAAGGAAGTATTGTGATCATTAATCATCTTACATTCATTGGTTCTTAAACAACTCCCACTCAACCATCATCCATAAATGGTTCTTATGTGCAAGCGGTATCAAACCCGCCACAGGTTAATTACGTGGCCACCTGTTCCATGCCCACATCTACTGATGATCTAGTAGGTGATGTAGTGCACCATGTATGCAATATATATGGCCTAAAAATAGATGAAAACCCAAAAATAATAAGATCTAAATCTAGAAATTCTTCTCTTTATTAATCAAAACCCTTGAGGTAGGGTAACACCATACATTCACTCCATAAGGAAGGCGAACACTCCACAGGCCATATTCTTGTCCATAAAATATTCCTTGACATCTCTCAATGGGGAATATCTAGCCTCTATATAGAATTCATACATACAATACCATGGGTCATTGCCATGGTTTTATTAATACCACACATCTAATACCATAGGCTTATCACATTATTGCTAACTATTTATGGTCCCTTATGTGATGCAGGTTACCCGCTTTATTTATAAACTATGGAACATCCCATTGTTACATTATTCCCTTGGGTACCTCCCTCTATACCCATACTATCCCCCCTCGGTATACTACATTACACCCCACTTAAACATGTTTAGTCCCCAAAACATAAGAAGAACGCAAATAATAAGATCTACTCAAAATATTAGTCCACTAGTACCATGCACGTGCATCTATCCATCCAAGAGAAAGGTGAGCCCTTGATCTAGCTAGTCCCTCACTCACTTGAGATGGAAGTTGACCATTGCCGCTCTTCTGTGTTGATGTGTTGTGGGTGGATCGTCACCCCTCTCTATCTATTGTGCGGGGTTTGTTTTCCTTGTGGCTAATTTGTTGCCATCGTGTTGGTTATTTTCTTGTGGGGTGATGTGGCTGGTGATATGCTAAAGTTTTAACCAACGGTGTATCTTTCTTTAATTCACCACCTAATGGATCCTGATTGGTATCTAGTAAATGTTGCGGCACCTGCGGTTGTTTTGATCTTACAATATTACTTCAACCACGGATTCCTCATCTGATGTATCAGTACCTATAACATTTTATACTTCAGCGTCCTTAGACTCTACCTATTTAATGATGGAAACATCCAAAAATGTAATTTTCTTATTTTTATACCAGAGCTTTAGGAATTTCTTTTGCATGTTGATATTGATAGTACCAATAGATTCCATCCAAGAGTATCCAAAAACAACATCAACATTATCCATATCTCAAGCATAAAAATAAGAATGCAATACATACTTATCCATAGAAATCCTCAGATATTTATAAACTTGAATATCCTCATGTATTTTCCATATGTTTTGTTGGAACTTGCAATTTTTTTGCCAAATTAACATTTATAAGATTTTGCTTGCAACTAGGATTTATAGACACAATGATCTTCTCCTTTTGAATACATCCATGAACTTGTAATAAGGAGATACCGGTAGAAAATAACCCCACATGTTTCTCATTATCTTGTTTTCCAGCATGAGACCATTTATCTAAAAAGCGTTTTTCAAATTCTTCATCTGAAACTTTGTACTTCTTGCTATCAAGTGAGTTCCACCATATGGTAGCCTCATCTGTCAAACCCATCCATACACAACCTTTCCAATTTTTTGGCCATAAGTAATTTTGTATTTTAATGAATTTTTCAATAGTAGGCCTATTATCGTTCCAATAAAAAAAATTCTTGCTAGAAGCCATGAAGAGGGTTTTGAAAAAGAATTTCTTACTATATGTGGAAAATTTAAAATGGCTATAGTTCAGTCAATATTGCTTAGAATCCTTATTATGCCCTGTTTTTAGAAATGGAATGACCATTCTGCATTTTCCCATTTGTTAGAAATGTCAATCTACGCACTCTGGAATTTCAGATTTGCGGTGCTACTGTCCCGCCATCACAAAAATTTCTTAAAAACGAGCTGATTTTAAATCAGTGATATCTCCCTCATCTGGACTTAGATTCGATCGTTTGTTTTTTTCATATTGGGTAATGTTTCAAGAAGGTCTCAGATATGCAATTGGTTTCTCAAAATTCCTCATAAAGCCTACAAAAATTGACTGGAGATCCGCTGTCCATGAATTTTCGTCAAAACATTTTTGCAACACAACTGATTTTTAAATTGGAGATATCTCCATCATCCAGAATCCAATTCGGTTGATTTGATTTTTTAATTTGGGTATTTTTTGCAAGTAATACATACATGCAATTTGTTTCCACAAATTTTGCACCAGAAGTTTCATATATGATATGAAAACTCACTGCCCCAAAACATTTCTTGCAAAAAATAAAAACAATTCTCCCCACTTTTCCTAAGAAAGTGCTCCGATACCACTTGTAATAGACCTGACCTACAAATACATGAGAATACAAATATTCCCATAAATAAAAAGATTGATCCAATAATATAATATGAAATGATTCTTTATTAATCAAAACCCTCAAGGTAGGGTAACACCATACATTCACTCGTTAAGGAAGGAGAACACTCCACAAGACATATGCTTGGAAATACAATAATCCTTCACATCTCTCAATCTGGAGTCTCTAGCCTCTATATAGGATTCATACATATAATAGCATGGGTCATTACCATGGTTTTCACAATACCATACATCTAATGCCATGGTCTTATCACATTATTGCTAACTACTTGTGATCCCTTACATGATGCCGATTGAACACTTTATTTATTAACTATGGCCCACTCCATTATTACATTAATCCCTTGGGTACCTTCCTCTGTACCCCATACTATCACCCCTCAGTATACTACAATCTACTGGGGGCATTGGAGCTTGCTTTTTCATTTGGATCCTTGGACATGTATCCCTTCCAGAGTGTTGTTCTCCCATCTAATGAGAGATTCTTGGAAGACATTGCCTCTTTTGGTCTATGAACATGGGATATAGAGAAAAGTTCCTTATATTGTGTCAAGATCCTTAAGAAATGAAACAAGGGATATGGAGCATGGTTCCTTGTCTTCTGTCAAGCTCCTTAAAAAATGAAACAAGGTATATGGAGCATGGCTCTTTGTCTTGTGTCAAGCTCCTTAAAAGATGAAACAAAGGATATGGAGTAGAGTTCCTTGTCCTGTGTCAATCTCCTTAAAAATTGAAACAAGGACCATGAGGATAGTTCTTTTACTATGTCAAACTCATTAAAAAATGAATTAGGTCTCCATGAGGATAATTATTTTACTATGCCAACCTCGTTAAAAAATGAAATAGGTATTCATGATCATGGTTCTTTTCCCGTGTCCAGCTCGTTGAAAAATGAAACACATCCCCTTCCAATTTGAGTCTTTGATTAGATCTCGTAAAATCCCAGTTGAGTCTTTCACTTGATCTCATAAGTGAACCTTATTTCCATCCACTTAGGTGAATGAAATGAAGCTTGGGGGGCATGTACCTTGAATTGAGTCATTATGCTAGGGGCATGCAAACTTATCTCAAGCATACTTTATCTTTGTTTCAAGCTTGTGTCAAAATGAAACCAAATCCAGGCATAGTTTTTTCTCATGTTTCAAACTTGTGAAAAATGAAACCATCTTAAAGTATACTCAAGCATAGTTTCCCACATTTCAATCTTGTGTAAAAATGGAACCATTCCCACTTACATCTCATGATTTCCATTTTTATTAGTTGATTTTTTTCCAGATGAGCCTTGGTTCTTTCATTCCATCATCACCATCTCTTTGGCCGATCATATGCTTTCACTTGGTTGTTTTTCCTATCACTGAGGAACATCAGTGATGAGTGGTCTTACTAGCCAACCTATTAACCTTTACATGTTTTGAGCAGTTCCCTCATGATCGGAACTAGTTGCCATCCTTTCATGCCACTTGTTCATTCAAGTGGAGTCCTCTTTCAACACTTTTTAGACTCCAAAAAATATGAAACAGTTGTCAAGTACTTATAATTTTGAACTCATTAAAGTAAATGAATTGAAATCTACTTAGTACAAGTTTAACCCTTTTTTGGATTGAGATAGGCTATTATATGAAAAAGGAACACCTTAGTTGAACATGGCTAGGAGGTTCTCTTGAATATTGTTTTCTACCTTTTTGGATTCGAGAGACAAATTATGAAAAGGGACATGATAGAGTTTTTTTTCCCTCTTTTTCAAAATCTGTAAATGTGAAAATGATATCGAGTTATTCTTAGATCGGACTGGTTAGAACTTTATGATGAAAGACTCGTCACCATGATGAGGCTGAGTTTCTCCTGCCTAGGACTTGTAAAATTTACTAGGATGGAATCTTCCAAAGGATGAACTTATATGACAAGAATATGGTATCCTCTTCAAGTTTATGTAAAAATAAAGAGGTACTCACTATAAATAATGGGGAAAAATGAAGATGAGACATCCTTTGTATAGGCAACATGTCGCTCTTGAACATGGCACTCTTCTACTCTCGTGTTAGGCTTGGGATATCCTCACTTAGTCACTTGTCCTCTCGGGTTTGCATGATCCATTTTTCCTCTCATTTGACGATTCCATACCATCATCATGACCTTTAGTCCCATGTTGAGTCGTATTCTGCCACACTCGGGAGTCATGTCATTAATATGTTCAAGAGAAGTCCAATCTGCAGTTATTTACCTATACATTGTTTGAGTCATTGCTACAGTCCTAAATATCACACCACTTTATTCCATGTTTTGTGTCGATGATGGGGGATTCATCATTGCCCTCCTTCGACCGGTCACCTCCTGTCAACTTCAGCTCATTATCCCAGAAGATGACTTAGGAACTCCCTTTCAGTACCTTAGATCTGGCATGCCTTAATAGCCAGTTATTCACATTCGACAACATGTCTTCATTATTGGCTTTCGATCAGGTGATTCCACGAGTGTTTGACCTTAGCTTTATTATGAAATTCATGGATTGTACTGTTGTACCTTGAGTGCCATTGTTAATATTTGTGGTTTCTCTCGTACCTGTTAACGGTCCACATCATTGGCTAGTAATCAGGTGGTTTTCTAGCATCTTTGACTTCAACATGTTTATTCGCATGCTGGAATTTGTATATTGATCGGGTCAGGATGGAGTGCAAGATCTTGAGTCTTGTCTATTATGGCTCATGCTGCATGGAGTTTTATGTTATTCATGATTGTACTCATGTTTCTACTATACATATGGGTGTGACCATACCACGAGACTTTATATTCATGATGATTTTTTTTATCTGGATGGTTGCGTCCTTGCCATGGATCTGTTATTTAGTCTTCATCATCTGGATGGTTGTGCCCATGCCATGGATTCATGTTTTGATCTGAGATATGCATATGTATATGCATCCCTTATTTCCAGGTCTCATGATAGTGTGTGTCCTCGTCCATGCCAAAAGTTCGTAAAGCATCTTGCCATCACTCCTCATTCTGCCTTTATGCTTTAGGAGGCATCTGTTAGAGAGTATTTTGTCACACCTCCTACACTTCCCTATGACATACCTTGAAGTGCCCAAAACATGACCATAATGTAGTGTACTCATTCATATATGTAGTTCATAGCCTTCCTAAGGCATTGATTAGAAAATTCCTTGAGCTTCCCTTGAAGGAAATAGCTCTTTAGCCCTAATTTGAGCATCATCACTCTTATGAGGATAAAAAACGTGAAGGTCGCATATTGCACTATACCCGACCCACGATGGGATCACTTTGTTTTCTCATATACCCACGATGATCCTAAGAAGGTAATTTTCCAAAAGGATATGAGAAGCTTTGTGATCTAGAAGCTTCCAAAGCGAAGAGTTGGAGGTGGCTTCGCATAGATGAGGTCGAATCCTCCCATATTGGCCTCTTTGTCTTATCCCTATGAGCTACCTCCTTGATATGTGGGCATAATCCTATATTTGGAGAAGTCCTAACTCCATTTCCTAGTCTATAAATTCATCCTCTCCCCGTGCCAAATGGTTGGTCAGGTTAGAGGCTGGGTTGATCTATGTCCATTTACACCCCTATGTTGAGCTTGTGCTTAAACACTATTCATTAGACTTGGAGAAGGAGTGTTCGGAGAGTTTCTTGGGTTGGACTTGGATTACCACTCGAGGAGAGCCTTTCAACATCAAGGCTATGGTTGTAATCTTCCCTTTATTATTTAAATAAAATGCAACTACTAGTTCATCTTCCTAAAATATATATGTTAATGTATGTATTATCTTGCCATTCCTTGATCAGCTAAGTAGGTTACTATTGGATTTTGTATTGGATTTGGTATGCTTTATTGTCTCTTGATCACTTGTGTAGGTACATAATCACTGAAAGAAGGAACAAGTCCGTGACACAAGTGGTTTGAGGATCTTAACAAAGGAAATGGGAATAGCATTAAAACGAGGTAGGTCATCTCTCTCGTTCTACCTTTTGATTATAATCTAGGAATATGTCTACTTGATTGTCACTTCCGTTGCTATACCCACTCATTCGGCTAGAGGGATCATCTTAGTCCATAGACAGGATTAACCTTGTCAACAAATTCCTATTTTTCTGTAGAGTCTAATTATTCCTCCTTTAGCTCAAACTCTATCTTCTCAGTTTCATTTGGTAGGCATTCATGTTTAATAACATCTTTCACCTCTCTAAACACCACATCGCAGTTGTACATAACCTTCCTTGTGTCTAGGTCCCAAACCTTATAACCTTTTAAACCATCCTTATAACCAATAAGGATGCACCTTTCAGATTTACTATCCAACTTGGTTCTTTTCTCCTTTGGAACATGTACATATGCATCACAACCAAATAGCCTCATATGTGAAAGAGAGGGTTTATTACCAGTCCATACCTGATGTCGAGTCTTGTCCTCTAACGTTGATGAAGGTGATATGTTAAATAGGTATCATATTGTCTCTGTTATCACTCAGAATTTTTCCCTAGAAGTTATAAAAAAAAGGAATAATTCGAGGTAACCACAAACCAATCTTTAGACTCAGGGCCTAGCCAACCTAAGTCCATAGACGACTCTCTCTTTAAGATTTAACTTTGTTTTTATTATATTTCAGGCTAGTTCTTAGTGTTTGTGAGGATTTTGATTTTGGATTAAAAGTTGGGTGGTGGAATTCTTAGAACAGATGGATAGAGCTAGGTCTTCAAGCCATTGGGCTATGGAGTCAATCAAAGGATAACTTAACTGGACCAGATCATTAAAGAGAATGTTCACAAGGCAGGCTAGGAAAGCAAAAGGCAAATCTTCAGATTTATTGGATGAGATGTTTCTAACCAGGGTGAAAGGGCAATGAAGAATCCTTAGACCGGGATCAGAATGAAAGGAAATAGGTGATCATGAACCAAGGGCAATTAAGAATATTTTTCTATAGACCAAGGGGAGAAACTATGGAAGCAAGGGAGCATTTAAGAATTCCCTAACTAAGATAGTTTAACAGAAAAAATTAAGAATGTAAACAGTCAAGACATAGTGCATTAAAGCGAGTTCCGCATTATCATTCCTAGTTGCCCATTCAAATTTCATAGAAACACATATGATTATCAAGAAAAATAAGGAAAAACAATAATACACATGAGAGAATACTTATTTGATTTTTGCTTTACATAAGAATCCTGAAAAATATCTGAGGTTTATTCCATGATCCAACAAGCCAATCCAATTTTAATACAACGACACTTTGATTTTAGATAAAAGTCTACAAAAATGTCTTTGAATCCATCCTAAATACTTCGAAATGTGAAGTATTTATAAAAAAAATATTACAAAATATCTCATAGCAATTTGAGATTTAATTAAGGAAATAAAAATATCTTCAAGCATCAAGATAGAGACAGATGGAAAACTGCATCATGTTGTCCCTCTTATTGTGCTAGTGTTGGTTGCTACAGTTAAATTTGAGCACTTTAAGCTAGCTGATATTTGTACGCTGGAATCATCTTTATTTTTGGTCTTTCACTGATAATATTTAACTTGCTACTCTTTGACCCTATTCACCTGTTTCATCTGGTTGCCTTTAGGTTTTCTGTGGTAACTTATAGTAAATCTGTCATTTTTTTTCCCACCACTCATCCTATGGTAACTTCACTTTGAGCATTCTTTTTTAGATTTCATCTGCCTCTGTATTTGGCAAAATTAGGCTTGGTGACAAACAAATGTTTCACCTCATGCTCTAAAAAAAATAGATTTTCCAAAATATCATACAATACTTTCCTTGTTGGCAAGGCTTTGATCCTTGAAGTGCTTGCTTGCTCCTTGGCCAACTTCCTTAATCTATCAGTGTAGTCCAATTGGATCATAAGTTTATCATGGATGACCATAAGATTGGGAATACCTTTCTTGGCCATGAATCTGTCAATGCCCACCGGCATGTTATGGCATTTTTCCTCTAGGTTAACCATAAGGTTTCTTTTGGAAAGAACCTTTTTGACTTCTATGATGGCTTCAGTTCTATCCTCTACACCAAGCTCATTAAGCTCATGTTTGTTCCTGCTATTCAGGAAGTGGATGAGTTGATTAGCATCCTTAGGCTGGTCTTCTAAATCTTCCTTTACCTTTTGAATTGCTTCAGTGGCCACTTTTACCAATTTAGTTTGCTCAAATATTACTTGAATTGATGGCCAAATATCATTGACAGAGTCAATGATATTGGCCCAAGCATCTCCTTGGTTTGTCCTAGTGGCTTTTGTAGAGTTAAATCTTCTTCTAGTACCTTAATCTTCTCACCCATTCTTAGGGCTTTCTGTGTTTCTTCTCCCTGCTGTATTTGGGCAAGCTTACAGTTAGTTTCTAAGCTTACCACTTTCTCCTTAAGCATTTTAAGCTCTATTGCCTAGATTGACATATTCTATGTGGATTTTACTAGTTCTGCTGTCTTTTCTAATGAAGCACCTACTGTTGTAGATTCAGTAGTGATAGGTAGTGCTGTGGCAGGTGGAGTTGTGGCTGCCAGTAATGCTGCCAATGTTTGAAGGAACTACAATAGAAATAGTGGGAATGGTAGTCCTAGAAGTGGTGGCCAAGTCACTTTGTTTGGACTGAATCAATGTGTCTAGCTCCTTCTCTGTTTCTTTCAACTGGTCATTTAGCTTTAGGACAAAGTCCATAAGCTCTTCTTGTCCTTTTTGTGTCTCTTTGACTTCTGTTGTTTGTGGATGATGTAATGGGATTGAGATTCTCCTGGAACTTGTAGGAAAGAGCCCTCATCAAGCTTTTTCTCTAAATCAATTAGAACATTTTCAATTGCAACTTTAGTGATATCCCTTTCCACTAAAGTATTCTCCACCCATTCCAATTGATTTGCATATTTCTCTATCCCATGGATTTGGTGGTGAATGTAGGGAGCCATCTTGTTTTTCTATGTTTTGTTGCAGATGAAGTCACAGGGATCATATCTCCACATGAAACTCTATTTTAGTTTAATTCTCTGAAGGATTTTCTCTGCTTCTTTTCTAGCTTCTCGTCTATTACACACAAAGGGCCCTAGTTGATCTTTGATTATGAGCTGGGCCTTCTTTTTGGCTTTAACAAAATGCACCTCATCTGAGTTGATTATCTTCCTGTAGTACTCTAGAGCAAATAACCTTGTTGGGAGGTATCTGGGCAGTTTATATGGGGCAAACTCACAACCATAGATCCTAATTTCGGTGTGATTTTGGCACAAGTACCAATCTCCCACTTTGTGTTGTTTTGAAAGTTGCAAGATCCTCCTGATAGCTGAACTAATTCTTGGAGGAGGACTTCCTAGTAGCATAGTCACTACAGGATGTACAAAAAGATCTATGAAGTCTGTGTATGGATATGGTGAGTCATACTTATGAATTAAAGGAGTCCAGAAAATCATTGATCTAGGATGACCTTTGGTATCAAGCTTTTGGAGAGTTAAGGAGAACTTGTCAGCTTGGTAATATAGAAAAAGGTGGTACAAAACTGAGGAATACTTGAATACTCTTTCATTACTCATTCTAAGGAATTGGTCATGCATCCTATTAGCTATGCACTTGGCATAATCATACATGATAGCAGGGGGTTGTCTTGGAGTGAAAATAGACATGAAGGTTGAGATGATTTCATCTATGTATTCACTAGCGGTATAGCCTAAGATACTAGATATCATTGCTACAATGTCTTGGTCAAATTGAGAAAATATGGTATATACATATGGGGGAGGATCTTGTGGGATATGTTTTTCCTCTACAATAAAAGTTTGGAACATTTCAGCAAGCTTTGTAATGGTTAGCTTGGGGAATCTGTCTAGTAGGTCTCCAATTGAGATAGGGGTTAAATTTTGTCCAGGTTAAAGTTGGAGCATTTCATTTATTGAATTAGCACTGATCATGAAAAGTATAGTTTGGTCTGGGGACATCAGTGCTCTTTTACTGGGAATGTAATTTTCATGAAAATAATGGACAATCTCTAGAAAGATGTGTACCTCAGGAAATTGATATTTGGGAAAATTAGACTCCCAAAGACCTATTTTATTAGAATGGTTTAGGCATTAGTCTCTGTATCGACAGTATAATTTGAGTGGGGATTCATTGACAGAGGTGTCATTGATTTGGAAATTATCAGCGAGGGGCAGGTTGTCCAGGTCTAGGTGAGGAGTGGTAATTGGCTTGACATCCATGGAAATTGGGGCAACCATTCTTAGTTCTTGTGGGTTTGAGAATGGGGAAGGTAAATTTTCAGTCTTTAAGGTAATGATGGTTCAATTCTAGGTGGGTTTTTAATTACAAGAGTTTCCCTTTAATTTCTATTACGAAACTTGGTGACTGGTTCATAAATTGACAGGGTTTTTCAATGGATTCTGGTTCAAATAACTAGAATTTGACGAAACTGGGTCTAAACCAGGTGAATGGCAATTCTAAATGGTTGAAAAGGCTTCAATCAGGTTGGAAAGCAATCTGGGAGCTTTTGCCATCTTCAAAGTGCAATTGTACGTGGGTTGATAGCTTGGACGTTCACAGATGCATGCATGGAAGTTTTCAATTGAAATAATGATTAAAACAATGATTTGGGGCTTTTTTTTATTTATGCATGAAAAGTCAATTTGGTGGGTACAGGTGAACAGTGACCGTTTGTCGCATAGCGAGATGAACAGTGACTGTTTTGGCAGGTAGAGGGCTGGCGGTAAGTGGTTTACTTCGCACAACCTTTGGACGCTTGGTGGTATTGGGGGGAGGCTGCCTGATTCCATTCATCGAGAACCATGTCACCTCGAGGGCCCAGAGGAAACAACCCATTTCGGGCAGGTATTGTTCATATTTCGGGCCCTTCTGAAATCAATGTGGGCCATCAGATGGGGAGGGGAGAGATCGTATGGTGGTCAGGCACAGGAGTTTCACGGAAGGTAATTTGGGGCGGGGGGGGGGCGTGGGCGGGTGTTAAAGCATGGTGGTTTTGGCTTAATGTGGATTAAGGTGGGGGTTAAGGCTTTAGGCAGACTTTAATTGGGTTAAATTAACTAATTAATTGAGGATCGATTAATTAGTGGGTTTGGGGATAGAAACTTTAGTTTATATAGTTAAACTGGGATGGGAGTAACTAATTATTGCGGGAGTTAATATATATATGGGAAATGGGTTTTCACTAGGGATTTAATAAATACGTTAATAATTTAGTAAAATGAGCAGAAGGGGCACCATACCCTAGACATATGATTTGCATGTTTTTATTGTTGTCCAATAATCACATAAAACTTAGGATATAATGTTTTTGATGGGTTTTTGATATGAAAATGAGTTATGTGGGGGGGGGGATACTCTTCCTGGGTAAAAGTGATTTAACCTCAAGAAAAAGTATTATTTAGAGAAAATGAATGATCTGAGGGAGGAAATGAATACTTATGAGGGGATTTAATACTTATAGCCTATAATTCATTCTGCCGAGGGTCTGGTCCCTCCAAAAGTCAGAGAAATGCTCTCAGCCTCTTTGACTTAGGGTTTTTGAGTACTTTGATCTTTATTTTGGTAAAAGGTAAAATGAATGAGGGAAATTAATTAATTAACTTTGATATCTATCTACATGCTTGAGTGTCCATTCACATTTGGAACTTTTATGATGAAAAATATGATACATAGGCTTTTGCCTAATAAATCATCAAAATTTTGCAACCTTTCTTCTACTTACCCATCTACTCATCCTACCATTTTTACTTCTCTTTATTAGGGTGCATTTGAGCTAGCAAACCCTTATCAAACATTTCTCTTTTCTTTACAATGGTAAACTAACTAAATCTAACCTTATGTCATCCAAGGGCTCATATTAAACAATTGAGCTCCTTTTATTTACTCTACCTATCTACTTATCTGCCAAGATTAAAGAGTTTGGTTAGATTTTATTCTCTATCTATGGACATGAAATTTAAACATGAAATAGCGAAGTTTAAACATTTTGATTATCATGGATTGTGTCAAAGATTACAAACTGCACACAATCATTCATTTTGCATAAAAAGTAAACAGTAGTGTGATTTTGGCTTGCAGACTTTCATGGTCTTTTGTTTTCTTGGGGTCCATATTTTTCATCTTTTTTGACCTTTCTATTTTTTTTGTCCTTTGATTATTCTTTTAGGACATACCGTCTTTACAATTTTTAATTTTTTGAATATGGAAAACATTTGCAGAAAGAAAAGATATGTACATATTACAATTTTAATCTTAGTCATTCAAAAATTATGACTCCTATTTGTATAGGAACCTAACAGTCTCCACTACCTTGCCAATAATTCCTATCCTAATCAAACACCACTGAGCATGCTTCTTTCTTTTTCCATCAATTTCCTATTCATTCTTTATGCAACTCCATTTTTCTAAGGTGTGTATGGAGTAGCCTTCTATCATGCTATACCACAATTATTATGTAACTCTTCAAATTCCTTCTTGTAGAACTTTCCACTATTATTTGCCTCAACACCTCGATCTTCTTCTCTATCTAATTTTCCACTAGAGCCTTAAATTCATTAAACATATCAAAGACTTTAGATTTCTTCTTAAGGAAATATATTCATGTATTCCTAGAGAAGTAATCTATAAAGGAGACATGGTACATAGGATTACATAGTGATGGAACTGAGGTCCAAACACATCATTGTGCAGAAGCTCTAATATCCTTTTCGCCCTCTTAGCACACAAGGGAAAAATCTCCCAATTCTGCTTCCCATATACATAATGTTCACAGTAATCAAAATCTAGAGAGAAATTAGACATACCTTCTACCATATCATTACCATGCAGTATTTGAAAGACCTTCTCTCCAATATGTCCAACCCTTCTATGTCATAGCATGGTCTTTTCTCTAGAGACCACTAGGTTTTCTGCTCCATTTTCAGGAACCACATAACTATTGCACCCATCAATAATAGTGCTACCCCAAAGCTTGTACATAGTTCCAATTTGATCTCCCTGCATCAATACCAGTACTCCCCAAACCATCTTGTAGGTATCTTTCTTGAACTCTTTTTTTACACCTGCATCATCCATCTTGCTTACATAAATCAGGTTTCTGGCCAATGTAGGAATATGCAGAACGCCAGTAAGTGTTCTAATCTTTCCACCTTGCAACTTCAGCTTAACTTCTCTGTTTGTGATGATTCTGGCCTTCCTGTCATCCCCTAAGAAGACATCACCACCATCATATCTCTCGTACTCACATAACCACTCCCTATGGGGAGTCAAGTGAAAGGATTCCCTTGAGTCAATCAACCATTCCTCATGATCTACCTATGTACTTGAAGAAGAAGCCAAGTACACATCCTCACCTTCATCTGAGGTGGTTTTCACCTCTACAGAAGGAGAATCATTAGATCCCCTTCCTTTCTCAAGACTTTAGATCTACAATCCTTTTTGTAATGCCCTTAATTTTTTCACTTCCACGCACCCCTAATGGTTTTGTTGGAGATTTAGATCTCCCTCTAGATTTATATCTCCCAATTGAGGACTAAATTATGTTTATGTTCTGAGATGTTGGCTTGTTAGGGCCTGACCTAGGTTTAGAGTTAATTAGCCAAACAAATCCCTATAATACCGACCCTTTCAGCAACAGTCTGCAAAGTGTGGACTAAGGTCTCACCCGAGGCAATATGAGGGAATATGGGAACCAGGTTTTAGCACCCTTGAGATGTCTGAGGGGTTGATTTAGTCCAACTGTGAATACCTTCACCCTGGTTACTTTGCACACTTTCCTCATCTGCGGGGCCTTCGTGCCCTGTTATATTCACCTTCACGTAGCCCTAACGAGGAGCTGTGGGGCTTTCACGCTGCTGTAGCAGGGATCTGTACTATTTCACCAAGTCACACTGTGGATCTTACTTATGTTATTATTGTTAGCACCTAAATCTACCTTAGGCTGAAGGAAGGCAAAATTCAGGGTAACCACAAACCACGCTCAGTCTGGTAGCTAGTCCTACCAGAACAGGAGAGGACTCTCTCCAGGTCACGCTCAGTAAATAGATAAACAATATGGTCTGAGTTGACTTACAAAGAATATTGATTTTGGGCTAGTAAATAGATATGGAAAGAAGCAATTTTTATAAATGACTGAGTTTATGGGATGGTATGGGACCAACGAACAGTAATGAGAACACAGAGGCACAGATTACTTTGTGACGCAAGACAGGTGGAAAGTCTAGAAATTTAGTTTGAAATAACGCAGAATGGCGAGATTGCTTAGGAGGGTGAAAAGGGCATAAGTACATGAATCCTTTTCAATAGAAGAGAACACTGAACATGAAATTTTCCCACAGGCAGAGCAATAAAAATGAATTATAACTTATCTAACTCAGAAAATTTCACTGGAAGTGAATATGAAATGAACTGTGAAACATAACGGAATACACATGAAACATAAGAGACACATTTGCTACACTCACAACCACATGAATCTCATGAAACAGAGCCGCTGCCTTTCATTAATCCTTTGTCAAAATATACAATGAAGAAACAGAGTTTCTTTTCCACAGTCTCCTAGAAATTACAAGCCAGTCAACCCTTTGAAAATGGTTTGCATACAATAAATAGAACATGCCATGAGGAGATAGAATGCCCAAGAGTTGGGGAGTTTCTCAAATCATTACAAAATGGAGATGGAAAGCCAACCATTAGCTACAGGTGCAACGTTACAAAGATGATAAATGGCTTGGGTGACCGTTTGCCTTCCTTTGCCACTTGGATAGAAGCCAAACTCTTTAAAATTTTCCTTAGTTGCCGAAAAAAGTGAAATGTAGATGAGCGGGCCCACTTGGAGAAAGTCACGAATCGAAATTTCACGAAACGGAGGTGAATTTGGCCTTTTTCCCTATATGCGTCACGCCCAATTCTTTATGCGCCACACCACTTTGGAGGTTGCTTTGAGGCACTTGTAGGAGTCAACAATGCACCCAAGTGTGCTTGTTAGAAAGCCCGGTCTGTTTGCTTTCCAACCCAAATGGAATTTGTGCATTTGGTGCTCATTTCCCCTCTAAATCTTCATTAACCCAATACTGCTTCTTGTGTGTCAAAATAGGGGCAAAGAGGTCATTTTTTTGGGTGTTTTTGACCTCCTGGAGGCTCAAATCATGCCCAAATTTCCTGTCCAAGCACTAGTAGTTGTGATTTTGCATGCTGAATCCAAAAATGGAAGCCATTTCCAATTTGAAGCTCCCAATTCTAAGCGCCACGCCACTGGGAGAAAAAACCTGTGTTGTGACAAAAAATTTTCCATGTGACCAAAATTGCCCCAAATTTCTTGAAATTTGGGCTGGAAGTTCTCTAAGACACACTATGCTAGTCCATAGAGGCTTCAGCCAAGATTCGAAGCCGATCTTGCTCTTTTTGCCTCTTTTGCCTCTTTGTTGCTTTGCTCAATTTTGCCTTCAAGCTCCTTATCCAAGCCTTTGCACTCATGTTCCATGCCATCTAATGATAAACCATCCTCCTCAGTATGATTTTGTCTCTGTCGGCCTTCTCCAACAGTCTCTCAAGGTGGATGTTGATCTGCTCGAGCCAAGATTCACGGTCATTGTTAATCTCTTGCTCCAAGGTAGTGAGCTCGATCCTCCTTTGTTGGGCAGCTTGTTGATTCTCACGGATGCCTTGCAGCTCCATGATCTCATGTTGGTCCTCAAGCTATTTGTTCCTATGCTCCAAATACCTGATGATCCATTTGGCCCTCTCCAAATTGAGTGACAATTCTTGGATCTCCGTGTTCTGCTCCTGAATGGTCATCCTAAGTTTGGCACTCTCCACATTTGCATCATCATCCTGAATGAGGATGAAGTCAGCATCCTATTCACCTGGCCCCTCGTCATGCATGGGATTCTTTCCCTTGTCCTGTACTTGTGTTGTTGATGCCGGAAGCGAGGCCCCTTCCAACCCATGTGGAGATAACACTCGCTTTGCTGCTGCAAACAAGTGCCTACTGCCTCTCTGATATGTAACCAATACTGGCATAGTAGTGGTCTCATGGTGCTCATACTGATGAGAAGGACCACCTATCTCATGCTCTACCTCTAATAGTACCTGTGAAGTGCTGAAGAGGTCAGAGCAGATGAAGTCCTCCCAAGCAATGCCCTACAATCCCAACTGATGGTCCACCAAAATCTGGATAAGAGAAAAGTGATAAACGCTGTTAAGTTGCTGCTGAGGGGTCTTATGCTGCATGAAGGTGTTCATCCTCTCTATGTTCCTGCAAATGAAAAATGGGAGGTTCATCATCCGCACCCTAGTAAAGTTCATGAGCAACCAGATGTGGTAGGCATATAGACGAGAGAACCTCCCCTCACAGCTGAAGTATTTCATGATCAATTTCATGAGTGGAGCATACTCATCTTTCAAATATCTGAATGGAAACACTCTTGTGAGCTGCCTTAAGAATCTAGCCTTAATGTAAGGCTCATAGTGTTGCCTATCCACCTTGTTTTTCTTGTGCCACTGTTCTCCAACATTCAGTATGCCGATTGCCACTGATATAGTTTCAGGTGTCAATGTGAAGGTGACCCCAGCCAAGATAAACTGACCTCCATGTAGGTGAAGCACAAAAAGATGGGCCAACTCATGATGAACTCTAACATTAGCCACCCTTTGAAAAAATTCAAAACATGATGGATGCTAGAAACATGACATGGCAAGAGGGTAGGCCTGCAATTCAGTGAGCGTAGTTGGCTCATCCATAACATGTTTGCCACTCTTGTGATGTCTCCTGGGAGCCTATTCTTCCGAGGATGAATCACTTTGTGTCTCCATCTCATACTTTGATGAATGCTCAGATGCCATGACTGTTGTGTGTACTGTACTTGGGTTGCCCTTTGATGATGGTGTGAAGCTAGGTGTTGTTGTGATATCTGCCACCAAGGGGAACAATGAAAAAAGGGATTATTAGGAGGGGAGTAATATGATAGGAATAGGGGTTATGGGGAGAAGTTTGTTTCGAGATATGTAGGGGGTTTGGGTATTTGATAGGGTAGCGTTTTGGGGTTTTGACACGGTAGAGTTTTAGGGTGTTATGTTGACAAGTAAGAGGAGGGGATAGGGAATAGGGTTTGGTAGTGTTTTAGGGTAGGGATAATAGGAAAAAAGAGAAAGGGGGGATAAGGAAAAATGGAAAGCAAGGGAAAAATGAGGAGTGAAAATGGAACCTTGGCACTAACACCATAATTTTGCAACCCTAGCCACCATAGTTTTGATGTTTTTTGAGTGGTTGGTTTTATGAGTTTTGTGGCAATTAAACATAGACAAGAACCACCATATCATTCATAAAATTTGATGAGCAAGCCATGATATAGAGCCTACCTGTGAATTTGAGGGGCTTGACAAGCAATTTGACGAAATTTGGCATGATTTTGGCCCTTTGTGGGTGTGCGCCGCGTGCCAAATCCAGTGCGCCACACCCTGTGTGTGCACCACACCCATTGAAAATTTGCACTATGGGGTGGATCTTTGTGCACCGCGCCCCTCTGTGTATGCGCTGCGCCCTGGAAACTGCCTCCAACTTCACTCCAAACACGCACTTTTCCTCTCAAACACCTTGCTATGTTTCTCAATAACCTTGATTAGCACAATGACTTTGATTTTGGTGGAAACTTGTATATAAAGGCTTTGAAGTCATGGGTTTAATTTTTTCCTCTTCAAAAACCCATTTTTCTAATGTTGTGTTTTGACACTTTTTCACTGACTTAAAGCAATACTGAATTTCACTTTTCCCTTGGAAATTTTAGCTCAAATGATGAAATTTTCAGCACTCTTTGCAGGGCTTGCATGACAGGGCATTTGGCCATGGAAACCATGACTACACCTAAAGAAATCAACTGATGACTTTTTTGCAAATTTTACCACAAATGACACTGTTTGACTTTTCTTCAAAACAGAGTTTTGAAGAACAGTCGAAGTCTATCAACATGACGGTGAAACTCTCTGAATCATAACTTTGTAAGGGCCTCACTCTGGTGCCAGCTCTTCTTATTTATTTCTAGCAGCTTCTTGATGATGTTGACCAATGATTTGTTCGAAGACTCTGCCAATCCATTGCCTTGTGGATGATAGGCAGTTGAGTGACCCAAAATGATGTGATATTTATGACAAAATTCTACCATCTTTTTTGATTTGAAAGCTGCTGCATTATCAATAATTAGCTTATTGGGAAAACCAAAGCGAGACAAGATGTTATTTTCAAGGACTGAAATGATTACCACATCTATAGCTTGTCTGGTGGGAATTTCCTCGATCCATTTCGTGAAATAATCTGTTGCTGTGAGGATCCATCTATGCTAACCGGAAGAAGCGGGATGAATTTCACCAATGAAATCCAATCCCCATTGTTGGAAAGGAGCACTTGCCTCAATAGGCTTAAGTGGTGAAGGCTGCAACTTCTACTTTCCTTTGAAAATATGACACTTATGACAGCGCTTGACCATCTTATATACATTAGCAAACAATGTCGGCCAATAGTACCCTGCTCTCAGAATTTTATTTGTTGTTGACTTCCAAAAAAGGTGACCACCATAGTCTCCTTGGTGGCAGTCCTCCATGGCTTTCTTTGCTTCCTTTTCCACCAAACAATTTAACAAAATGCCACTAGGATCTTTCCAATACAGTGTGGAATTAAGAATGCAAAACTTGGCATCTTTCAACTTGAGTGTTCTCGCTTTGTTTCTAGTCATGCCAGGTGGTGGTGACAAATTTTTAAGCACATATATGATATCTGAATACCACGGAGAAAGAGAAAACATTTTAGATACCTGAATTGACGATCCTTCCTCATTCTCATTGGGCATAGCAGCGATCAGATTTATGTCCAAGGCGTGCAAGTTTGCTTCAGCCATTAACTTTGCCAATCCTTGTCCTTTCACTAGCTTTGTGGGCTTTATTTCCACATCATATTCGAGCAAGGCTGCAATACACTTGCCTCGTCTTCCTTCCGGGTCGGTCTGCACTAAAACATCTTTGATAGCAGCATTGGGAACATAGGTCAAAATATGAGAATGTAGAATATATACCTAGAAATCTTTCAATGCCTTCACAAGTACCATGGCTTGCTTCTCAATGATGTTGTATTTTAAGGCTGCATCTCTTATAGCTTTGTTAAAGAATGCAATGGGTCTTTCATGATCATCTCTTTTCTGTAATAACACCGCTGCCACAGTATGCTCTGAGGAAAATGAAAACAATATGAAATCCTGAGTGTAGTCCGGGCTGACTAGAACTGGAGCTGAAGAAAGAGCCAATTTTTGACCAAATTGAAAGATTTTACAGCTTCCTCTTTCCATTTCACTTGGCTGTCCTTCTTAAGCATGTTTTTCATCTCTGTTATGTGCTCAGCAAGATTAGGTACAAAGCGGCATAGAAAATTCATTTTACCATTGAAAGATTGTATCTCTTTTTTATTCTAGGGTAGATCGATTTTCTGAATTAATCGCACATGTGTTGGGTCAATACGAATGCCATCTTTTGAGATAATGTGCTTGAGTAGTTTGCCTTCCTCCATGGCAAACAATCTCTTCTTAGGATTCAGTGACAAGCCATATTTTCTGCAGTTTTGGAAGACAGTTTTTAGATGGTACATTTTCTCTTCATCAGATTTGGAAAACACTGTCAAATCATCCAGGTACACAAGCAAAATGACATCCCTTTCATTTGCAAAAGCCAAGTCCATTGCACACTGAAATGTGGAACCCTCATTCTTTAAACCGAAAGGAATTTTAGCGTAATGAAAGGTTCCCCATGGAGTGCTGAACGCTGTCTTGGCTTGGTCATCTTCATGGACAGAAACTTGGTTATATTTGGAATAGCCATCAAGTAGTGACATACGAGATGCTCCCACCACTCACTAAAGTATATGGTCCATTTTGGGTAGGGGATAGTTGTCTTTCAATGAAACTTTATTGAGATTTCTAAAATCAATGCATAAGCAAATCTCACCTGTCTTCTTTCGTACGGGCACCAAGTTAGATATCCAATCCGAAAATCTGATGGGCACAATGATCCCTGATTTGTACAACCTGTTTATCTCCTTTTCAATAGATGGCAGCAGCTTTGGATTTAACCTCCTCAACTTCTGTCTAAATGGTTTTTGATTGGGCTTGATGGGTACAGTGTGCTAAATTAGATTGGTATCATATGTCTTTAAGTCAGAATAGTCCTAAGCAAACACATTTTCAAATGAAGACAACAAACTGATATATTTGTCCTTGATCTTTGGTGGCAATGCTTTGGACAATTTTACCAATTTAGAATTAGCAGTTGTTCTGATATTGACCTCTTCCACACCCCTCTCTATTGGCTGCAATGTTGGCTTGCGGGCATCTTCATCAAAGAGTTGTTCTAAAGGTATCAATCCTTTAGGGATAACGTTATTATTCAGTTGTAATACGTCCATTTCATTGATCTACACCTCGTCTATACCATTACCTTTACCATCGTCATTTTCTACATCAATTGAGGTCTCTTTGAACTTGCCTTTGTTTTGCAGAAAATCATCAATCTCCTTATCATCTTGGAAAACTTTCCAATATCTTTGATTTTCTGGAATGGTTGGATGATGCTTGACATGCATTTAAAATTTATTGTTGGAGTTCATTGGGATCTTCAAACTACTTGCTGCCTTAGCAAGAGCATCAACAATACTATTTTTTATACGAGGCACACATGTCAAGGTGTATTCTGAAAATAATTTTAGAATGTCTAGAACTGCATTACGGTAAGCTCGCATGCTAGGATGCTTTGCTTGATATTCGCCTCTGGCCTGCTTAATTACCAATTCAGAGTCACCATATACTAAAATCCTCTTAGCATTCAACTTTCTTAGAATCTTTAGACCAGTAATGAGAGCTTCATACTCAGCTTCATTGTTTGAACACTCAAAAGCCAACTTGTAAGAGCATACCCGCACGTTACTAGGCACTTTGTTCAGGGCAGAGAAAGGACTGTGTACCCAAATCCCAATTCCAGCGCAATCATTTCCCACTGCTCCATCGAAATCTATGGTCCACAAACCTTCTTCCTCCTCTTGCAAGTGCTGAAAATCTGTTTGTTTTGCTTGGTCTGTTTGCTGTCCATTACTTTCAGTTGATCGCTCAACGGTGTTCTACTGTTCTTGTTCTTCTTTCTTTAAAACTCCTCTAAATTTTTTTATTATTCCTATAATTTCATCTTCTACTAACTGACTATCGGTATCATTGAAACTATCTAAATACAAAACAAAAGTCTCTAAATATGTATGTACATAATTAATTGGATGATTTATTAGTTTCTCCTTGCTTGTGATCATGTATTTCATTTTTTGTCCCCGATACAGTTTCCTCATTTGGCCAAACACTGGAATCATTGCATAGGAGAAATCTAGCTATAGTGTCCCTTTCAATTTAGCTACTGAAGACCTAGAAAGAAGCATGCCAAACCTGGGAGGAATATCTGCTACAACAACATCCATCAAAACATTCTTCATTGGGAGCTGATCCAGACTCACAACCAAGTCTTTGATGAGTCCTATGCATCTTACTCTGCTGGAATCAAATGAATGGAGATCATGGTATTGCTGGGTGATATCCAGACCAAGCTTATCCATGATAGCCTTGGGCATGAGATTGTGAGAAGCTCCAGAATCGAACATGGCATTATGTAACACAAAATCATGCAATCTTAAACTGATATAAAAGGGTGGCACATCACTATCAGGAGACTCACCATTCGATGTTGGCTCAAAAATCATTTCAGGTTGATCATCTTCAACATTCACCATGTTGGACATTGGGTCCAAATTAAACATTTTAGATACTTGCCCTCTATAACTACTGTTCCTCATTATTTTAGTCAAGGGGACGGATACCTTTAATTTAGAAATCTCATTCGCTAAATTAAAAGTGAGAATCTTTTCTACCTCTTTGAATGGGATTTCTTTCCTTTCCTTTTCTTTCGATGCAACTTGTTGATGAGAGTGTTCCGCTGATGGTGATTTGCTACTCTTCGGATCGAGCACCTCCTTTCCTTTCCTTTGTGCAACTGATGAATCATTCTTTGATGCCTCAACATCCTTCTTTTTCTGAATTGGTTTGATTGGTACATCTCTGTTTCTAAGAGAATATCATTGCTGCTAGGTGGACAAAGAATTCATATAGCCTCTTTGGTACTCATTTAATTCTTCCTCCAAGACGGTATCATTTGCTAGAATGAAATCTACGTGTTTGTGTATAACCGAACTTTTTGCATACTCCTCATCCTCAGTGAGATAAATAGGCAAATCATCTATAGTAAAGAGGTGATTTTCTTCACCTATTATATTCCCGTTCTCATCTGATTCCGGTCCATGTAAAAAATTTTGCTACAAAGGTGGCTGTACTGGCTGCTGTGCTGTCTGGTCTTGGGTTTGCTGATCTCTCTGTCTTATTCTATATTGTGGCTGTTGCTGGCCACGAAAGTTAGGATTTCAAACTTGTGGCTCAGGTTTGTCAAGTTTCACCCTTTCAAGCATCTGCTCTACCTTCCGAAGTAGCTAATCTACCGAGGAAGACTCTTCTTTTGTGGTGACCTTCTTTTCTACTTTTGCTCTAGCCCTCTTGGTTACCAGATTTGCTTCAACGTTGACCACTATCTTCTGCATGTCTTCCATTGTGGCCGGTTCTCTCTCTTAATTGATAAGCCATGTTAGCATCAAAACCATCCGGGAAATTCACCATGGCTAGTCCCACAGGTGGCCTTAGAGGATCTAGAATTTCATTATAAACTGAATTGAATCTAATGCAATAGTCTTGGACCGACTCACCAGCGTTTCTTTTGATTTGCTCATATTCAGCCAGAATTTGAAGAGGATTCTTTTCACTTCCCAGCGGTTTAAAAATTGTCTTTGTAGGTCAGCCAAGGTAGTGATACGTGCAACCAGCAAACCTCTGAACCATTTCCTCACTTCACTTGCAAATGTCTGTATAAAGAGTCTCATTGCCACATTCTCCGCATCGATCTCATGAAGTTCATAGAAATCTGCCATTCTGTCCACATGTTGCTGAGCAGTAATACTATTACCAGTGCCATCAAAAAATGGGATTTTGCTTTGATAATCTGTGGGCATGTCATCTAAAACTTGAGGCAGAACAAGAGGTGCAAAACGGGTATCCATCAATCTTGGTAGATTTGGCCTCGCAGGTGTTGGAGGAGTGTGCATAGTTTGTAAGGGACTAGCAATTGGAGTTTGAAGCTGAGCCATAATGTAGTTATCAATCGACTAGTTAGCCCTTTTCATCTCCAAGTCTACAAGAAACTGTGGATTGTGGAAAGTAGAGTCAACCACCCTTTCGGACTTGGTTTCAAACAATGATAGTTCAAATCGATCGTCAAAATCTAGATCTTTGAGATACTAAAAAATGTTGGGGCATGAATGGGATTTGAACACAAGAGATATAGAGCTCTCTTGATGATGAATTCTGGAAATCAAATTGGGATTTTCGTAGATGTGCGGAGGGTTTGGATCTGGATTAGCCTTGGTTTATCTTCTTGAAGCCAGCGTGATATTGAGAAAAATCAAAGGACACAACCAACTCACTCAGCCTATAAAATCCTAAACTTATCATCCAGAAGCTTAGAATTATCAAGAAGTAAGGGGATTGATTTCATTCCCCAGCGAAGTCGGCACTATGTTAGCACCTAAATCTGCCTTAGGTTGAAGGAAGGCAAAATTCAGGGTAACCAAAAACCACGCTCATTCTGGTAACTAGCCCTACCAGAAGAGGAGAGGGCTCTCTCCAGGTCACGCTCAGTGAATAGATAAACAATATGGTATGAGATGACTTACAAAGAATATTGATTTTAGGCTAGTAAATAGATATGGAAACAAGAAGCAATTTTTATAAATGACTGAGTTTCTGGGATGGTATGGGACCAACGAACAATAATGAGCAGAGAATTTAACACAAAGGCACAGATTACTTCGTGAGGCAAGACAGGTGGAAAGTCTAGCAATTTAGTTTGAAATAATGTAGAATGGTGAGATTTCTTAGGAGGGTGAAAAGGGCATCAGTACATGAATCTTTTTCAACAGAAGAAAGAACACTGAACATGAAATTTTCCCACAGGCAGAGCAATAAAATATGAATTCTACCTTATCTAACTCATAAAATTTCACTCGAAATGAATATGAAATGAAATGTGAAACATAACAAAATACACATGAAACATAAGAGACACATTTTCTACACTCACAACCACATGAATCTCACGAAACAGAGCCGCTGCCTTTCATTAATCCTTTGTCAAAATATACAATGAAGAAATAGAGTTTCTTTCCCACAGTCTCCCAGAAATTACAAGCCAACCAACCCTTTGAAAATGGTTTTCTTACAATAAATAGAACATGCCATGACGAGATAGAACGCCCAAGAGTTCTGGAGTTTCTCAAATCATTACAAAATGGAGATGGAAAGCCAACCATTAGCTACAGGTGTAGCATTACAAAGATGACAAATGACTTGGGTGACTGTTTGCCTTCCTTTGCTACTTGGATAGAATCCAAACTCTTTAAAATTTGCCTTAGTTGCTGAAAAAGGTGAAATGTAGATGACTGGGTCCACTTGGAGAAAGTCGCGAATCGAAATTTCGCGAAATGGAGGTGAATTTGGCCTTTTTCCCTATATGCGCCGCGCCCAATTCTATATGCTCTGTTCCACTTTGGAGGTTGTTTTGAGGAACCTACAGGAGTCCAAAATGTGCCCAAGTGTGCTTGTTGGAAATCCTGGCCTTTCTAGTTTCCAACCCAAATGAAATTTCTGAATTTGGTGCTCATTTTCCCCTCGAAATATTCATTCTCCCAAGACTGCTTCTTGTGTGTCAAAATAGGGGCATCGAGGTCATTTTTTGGGTGTTTTTGACCTCCTGGAGGCTCAAATCATGCCCAAATTTCTTTTCCAAGCACCAGTAGTCATGATTTTGCGTGCTGAATCCAAAATTGTAAGCCATTTCCAATTTGGAGCTCCCAATCCTAAGCGTCGCGCGCACAGGGAGAAAAAACCTGTGTTGTGACCAAAAAATTGCCATGTGACCAAAATTGCCCTAAATTTCTTGAAATTTGGGCTGGGGGTTCTCTAAGAGGCACTATGCTTGGCCACAGAGGCTCCAACCAAGATTCAAAGCCGATCTTGCTAGTTTTGCCTCTTTTGCCTCTTTGTTGCTTTGCTCAATTTTGCCTTCAAGCTCCTTATCCGAGCCTTCGCACTCATGTTCCGTGCCTTGTAATGATAAACCATCCTCCTCAGTATGATTTTGTCTCTGTCAGCCTTCTCCAACAATCTCTCAAGGTGGATGTTGATCCGCTCGAGCTAAGACTCATGGTCATTGTTAATCTCTTGCTCCAAGTTAGTGAGCTTGATCCTTCTTTGTTGGGCAGCTTGTCGATTCTCACGGATGCTTTGCAGCTCCATGATCTCATGTTGGTCCTCAAGTTGTTTGTTCCTCTACTCCAAATACCTGATGATCCATTTGGCCCTCTCCAAATTGAGTGACAATTCTTGGATCTCCGTGTTCTGCTCTTGAATGGTCATCCTAAGTTTGGCACTCTCCACATCTGCATCATCATCTTGAATGAGGATGAAGTCGGCCTCCTATTCACCTAATGGCACCTCATCATGCATGGGATTCTTGCCCTTTTCCCGTACCTGTGCCATCGATGCCAGAAGCGAGGCCCCCTTCCACCCCGGGTGGAGATAACACTCATTTTGCTGCTACAAACAAGTGCCTACTGCCTTTCTGATATGTAACGAATATTGGCATATTAGTGGTATCATGGCACTCATACTGATGAGAAGGACCACCTATCTCATGCTCTGCCTCTGATAGTACCTGTGAAGAGTTATAGCTCCAAATCTCACTATTATGGTTTGTGATGCTGCACTCATGGCCTAGGGAAACCCTTCCTTCCAGACCTGGTCCAAAATCTAAAAAACAATGTTTTATTCCCTGTACGCGGACATTGCC